>JAODAL010020036.1:0-70454 GCA_025379985.1 Phyllomedusa bahiana
AAATTTTTTTACATCAACCTAAGTTTAATGGTTTTCTACTGAAGAGAATGGAGGAAAAGGGATTATTCAATAAAAAGCACTACTTTCCAGTTGAGTTATTCCTGTTAATAGAAAGTTTGAAGTCTGGAGACTTTGATAAGCAGTACCTTTTTTGAGCGAATATGTTGCAAGGAGACAGAAGCTGACACATTGAAAATTGTGTGTTCAACACATTTAGGCTAAGATTTTTAAAGATGTTCACCTTGCAGCCTGAAACTTTACAGAATATAAAAAAAATGGCACATTGAAAATCTGTTTTATGTGGTATACAGCACACTGTACCCAAAGAGGAGCTAGGTAATCTATGGCTAGCCTTTAGAATGACTTGTAAAAAAGATGCATTGACAATATATTTTTCATTCAGAGGGGAGAAGTCTTCTGTTATCAAAATGATAATAATAAAGATGATAACACTGCCCAGGCTTTGGTACCTGGGAACGCTCACAAGCCTCTCTGCTCCATAAGAATGTAAATTGCACATGGTAGTTGGAGATACTGTTCAAATTATGAATTGCGGTTTAGGACCTTTAAGCTATGCCCTATGATATTACTGAGTGAGGTCATGTGTGTGTCTGTCTTGTTTCAATTGTGCAGATTTTTGTTGTGCATTGCAAAACGTTTTGTGTATGTCTTCAGTGGCAATATGTTTTTTTTTTTTTTCTTTAGTTTGTGGATTGCCACTGTGGCTGCAGCATTTCCATCATAATGCTTGGTATACAGTATATCATATGTCATCAGAAATGAGCAGTTGTCCCTCCAAGTCAGACTCAGACTTTAGTGTGAAACATGCCAAGATATAGAGTCTAAAAATCCCCCTGGTTTCACCCTCTAACTCCTTAACAGGGATCTTGATTTCACTTCAGGGGCCACCCAGGTTGCTACCCTAATACGATTACCTGTGTTGACAGCTGACAACCAGGTATGGTACAAAGGGAGTAGACAAGGGTCATGTTTGGACAGTTCATGTTTTAAGGCAGACATTCTTGTGAGATCAGGGAACTAAGCCAGAAGTCAGTGCAGGCAGTAGACAGGAATAAGGTCAAATTCATTGCTTAGCCCCAGGAACAAGAAGAAGAAGAAAGCACTAGACTAAGGGAAGTGCCCCTTTATGTAGACTATGGGAGTCACCGACTGGAGGAGGAATAGGTTTAATGACACACTGGTTTTTTAAACCACAAAGAACCAATGCATTTATGCTAGGAAGCCAGAAAGAGCTCAGGGAGGACCAAACTGTCCTTGAAAGTGGTGGCCGCATTCACAAGCTGCATCAAGTCTCGTGACAGTATACACTATGAAAAGAGCTATGAAAATAGTTATATAAGACACTTGAAACTGTCTTCAGGAATTTTACTATACATTTTAGAAGTTACATGAAACTATGTATTACACTAAAAGAAGACATTATCTGAAAAGCATAGAAAGAAGCTAATAGCAAAATAGAGTTTATATAAATGCTAAAATACCATTTCTAAGGCAAGAATCTTACCTTATCCCATTTATCACTGTCTGGAAGGAGATAGTAGAAAGTCTAAGAGAACTTTCCTCCTAAAAAAACCCTCACCAAAATTTGGTAAAATATGTGTGTTATGAAGTCACAGTCCTCCTTTGAAGATGTTCTTTGGACACATGAAACAAAACTGCAGCTTTTTTTGTAAAGCTCATCAACTCTATTCTTGCAGAAAAGAAAATGTCAAAGAAAAGATACCTCCCCTGCTGCGAAACATGGAGGAAACAGATAAAATGTTGTTTGGGAGTGCTGCCTCTGGTGTTAGATACCAACAATATGAACATGACACAATACAGATTTTTTACAGCAAAACATAATGCTTATTCGCAGAAAGTCTTCTCAAGAACTGAGAAATAAGAAACTTTGAACCTACCTGCATTCAATTCATGTTTTAATCAAAATATCATTTGGTTTATGTTGTTTTAGCTGAAACACACAGTTTTACCTTCATCAAACATAATAAAAATAGAACAGTTGGTCAACTTTAATGGAGGTGGAAGAAACTCTTTTTAGTCAATTTCATATGGTTATTCAGAAATTGATTTCAGAATTTGTAAACCAACACCAGAAACAAACCCAGTACATGAAGAAGCATCTTTTAATGATACCTCTTGTTCTAGGTTCTACTCTTGGCTCCTGGTTTTTGGCTTATAAATATCAATGTAAAATGCTAAATAAAATATATGATTGAAATTGGTCCTAAATTCTACATGTTTACTGCAGTTTTATAATTTCAACAAGCTATTCTAAGCAATACTAAGTTATCAGGTCCAATCTTTTGTATTCAATTTAATATTCAAAATCATAAGGCATTCACAGTCAAATAAAAAAGCAAACTTTTTAGTCCAATGTAAAGTAATAAATGGTGGAGTTTTGGCCAGTCTGAAACGCTCATGTTATCAGTTTATTCTTGTGTTTGTTTTTTTTTTTTTTTTTGTTTTTTTACAACCATTACACATTTTGATCAGGATTTTTTTATTGCCCGGGGGAGGGCAAAAAATTGTCTAGGTGATTTAAGGCGGGCACGCATGCATAGAAACATTGCTTAGTAGTATAACATCAGCTGATTTTAACAGTGTTTTATCACATTAAAAGAAAGGTCTGAATTTGGCTTAAAGGGGTTTTGCCACAAAGCAAAATCCATTTCTGAGGTCAGCTTGTAGCTTGCTACAAGCCATTCCAAGTGAATTTAGTAGAAAGGTCAACTTTGGGCTCTTCCCCTTTTATGTCTATGGGGAGTTTCAGAATAAAGAAGAGATCATACTTAGCTATATTTAGAACTACCATAGAAAAGAACAGAGCTGGCTATTCAGAATTGCCATAAAAAAGAGTAGGGAGAAGCAGACATTTTTCTGCTGGCTTATAGCTCGCTTCATGGCAGTTTTTCATTGTATTAAAGCTATTAAAAAACCCGAAGTAATATCAAACAAGTGTTAGGGGCCGAATTTATTAAAAAATCTACTTAAACTAATGTTTCCCTTTTAATATTGGGATTAACTTATGTTAATTAAAAAGGGAAATCAAGAAATTTGTAATCCCGAAATGGCTTGATACACTTTCAACCCTTTTTTTAACCCCGTGCTATTTATGCTCAGGGCGTGCTCTCCCCCATAATCGCCCGCCCCTACCATCATAATTACATGGTTTATTTTCTCTTTCTGATGTGGTTTTTCTTTTCTTCGTTGTCTTACAGCCTTGTGTTGGCTTGGTTTTTGGGTTTTTGTGAAATGTATAGCCTTGGGGCCCATAAACTAGGGAAAAATTTTTGGGTCACTTATTATGACAGGTCCCAAAATGATCTTTGTGTGGCCCAAATTTAAATGTTAGCTACAGGCTTTATTCAATGGTTTTTGGGATCTAGTAAAATCTGGAACATTAAAAAGAAAACATTTAAAAAATACAACAGGTTTTAGGTTTGGGCTACAAAAATGGGGAGAAAGGGTTTAACTCAAAAAATGATAAAAAAAAGTTATATAATGTTATAATAACTCTACATCTGTCCTGGGATGAAGAACAAAGGGAAATAATTTCAAGACATACTCTGTAGTATAGTGTAGGGCCAAGGGAAAATTAACTTCAATTTTTTTTATTGGGGTAAAGTTCACTTGCCCCCCAAGCGTGTTTCAAGCAGCCAGTAATGTACTATTTAACTCACTAGCATTGTGAAGGAAGCCTAAAGATTTGAAATTTTGTTACAAAGAAATAAAGCTTTAACTTTAAAAAGGTCAATTTCGTATGACAATGTTTTGGTCAGTTTTTTTCTATATAAAGATTTTGGGCGCCAAAACAAGGGGAAAGGGGCAAAAAATTAGAAGAAAAGCAAAAAAGGGCCCCTGATTTTTTCTCTGTAGATTTCCCCTTGTTTGCTAATTTCAAAATTTTTAACCAAAATTAATGCCCTGAAAGTGGCCTAAAGAACAGTGTGAAATTAATCAACACAGAATTTTTTATCTTTTAAAAGGGGTTGTCCAGCAAAATGATTCCCCATTGGAGCCAAGGTGAGTAAAAAAATGTAAAATTAAAGTTACCCTTAATTATAGGTCCCCCGCTGCGCCCCCCATGCTTCTCTTAAATTCCCGGGTTCCAATTTTCCAACAAAAAAAAGGGGCCCCATTCACTTGCAATGGGCAAAAGGTTTCCCATTTCGGAATGAGAATGCTGAAGTCAAGAAGAGAGGATCTCCTGGGAGTTCTAGAGCGACAGCAGCGGTTTTAAAAAAAGGGTTTTGTTATCAAGTTAACTTTAAAAAAAAGAAAATACCCACCCTAGCCCCAAAGAAAACATAATTTGTATTTGCTGGACAATGCCTTTAATGATAAGTTAGTGTGCAATTTACATTCATGATGCATTACTGCATGTAAAAAACTAATTAAATGAAACAGTGAGTGACTAAATAAACAAATTGCTATGCATTTATATGTAAAAAATAAAGATCCTGAACTGATAAACAGAATAGAAAAAATAAAATAGCAGTGTAAGCACTCAGATGATGTGTTATAGAGGTGCTAAAATCAAATGATGGATAAGCTACAAGGCACTTTGCTCAAATTGATCAATGAGGTAGAGTAAATGAATTAGTTGAGCATAAATGAGTAATTATAGGGAGGTGAATTTATTCTAGACCTTTATTTGCTACAGTTAATACTGTAACAAGTATGACAATTATAAGAATGAGAGAGTGGGTAACATGGTGTAGTATAGAAGGGAATGTTAAAATAACATTAAAATTTATTCCATTCAAAACGTATTTGTAAAAATACCAGGTCTTTTTGTAAAGCTTTTCACAATATAATGAACAGAATTTCTCCACTTTTTCTTCTGCCAAAAGTTACTTTAAAGTCTTTAATACAATCTTAAACACACAATCTGTTCATGTTTACATTTGGCATTTTTTCTGTTTTTCCCAAAGGCTATATCATAGAACTAATAAAAAGTCAGAAAAAAGACTACAAAACAAAAAAAGTGCTAAAAAGACCACTAATAATGCCCTTAAACGCAAGCTTTTTTCAATATTTCCACACATATTAAAATGACAGAAAATCACGGTGTGTAAAGAGCTCTTGAGAGGATGAAAACAAGATGTATATCGAAAACCACCTGTCAATCAAATGGATTGGTTCAATTATTACTGTAGGACAGGCTGGGATTAGTAACTAATATTAGTTATAGTACCTATTAAAATCAGATTGAGATGAAAATGCAGGTCAGTGCAACACCGGATCAATACGAACTGCACAATGAATGCTGCAATGATAAAATAAGGCCTTGTTCACATTTACTTTAAGCCATATGCCAGGAGTATACATCTAAGTACCAGCAAAAAGGTGTTTAAACTTTTATGACATAGCCATAGGATACAATAGGCCAAATGTAATCTCCCTATGATGAAATTTGGTCTTTTTTCAGCAATATGCATTGTATTTGTGTTATAGAATGGAGCAGCATTGCAGAATAAAATGAAGACATAGACTTAGGTTTTGCAGTAAGTAGCATTTAAAATGTGCTTTTTTATAGTCTGGTAGAAACAATTTAAGTTAGGAAAAAATGGACCCTAGGGGTCTTGATAATCAGTACACCCTTTTGTATTGTATTATTGTATAAACAATGCAGAAGGGTGATCAAAGATGGCAGTTCTAGCAATTCCTGCCTAAAATTGCAGACATGGAGGCAATGGAAGCCTTCATAATGCTTTCAGCCGCCATATTAAATGATCTGCACCCCAGGGGTGCTGATCGGAGTGAGAAATGGTCTGCAGCCTCTAAAGAGTTTATCAGCAGAGAACTGAGCTGGCTCCATTCCCTGCTGTTAGCGGAAGGTGTCAGCTGCAATTAGTCCCTTACCAACACTATGACATTCTCATACATCAAATGTCAGTAAGGGGTTAAAGGCCCAGTTAGGCTGGGTTCACACACTGCAGTAATGTTGCATGTAGATGGCGATCATATTGTCTAGGTGATTAAAGAATAGAATAGGGCTCCCTTTATCAGTGGCCGATATCGCAGAGTGCTGCTGCGTTGCCATGATAGCTGGGAGCCAGACAAAGTCCCCCAAGTCTGCCATATATTTGAGCCTATTAGAGACTGCTTGATAAAAAGGCAATAATACACTGCACTACATAACTAGTACAATGTATTATGTAATCAATCTAAAGATCCCATCTTCAAGGCCCCTAATGGGAAAAATCAAACAGTAAAAACACTTAAATAAAATATTACAGTGTAAAAAAAAAAAAATCATTGAAATCACAGTTTTACCAATAAAAATACATTAACAATGAAAGAAAAAGCCTTCATGTATCTGGTATCAGCATGTGTACAACAACCTATACTATAAAAACTCCTGTTTTTTGTAGCACATGATAAACATTATAAAAAAAATAATAAAAACAATGTTAAAATTTGCTGGTTTTGTTCATTCCATCTCATGTAAAACAGAATATAAAGTGATCAAAAATTTAAAAAACTACAGCGCATCCTCCAAAAACAAAGACTCGTATGGCTATCTCAACCAAATGATGAAACAGCTATGGCTCTTGGAAATTGGGGATTAAAAACCAACCTAATGTTGTCAAAAATCGCTGCAGTTTTAAGGGTGAAATGGTCAGTTCAGTTGTGTGTAACTAAACCTTAAAGGGGTTGTCCACCTCATTAAAAAGCTATTTCTAAGGTTAGGTCTACACTGCATTGGACAAAATGGGCTGAAATCAAGTTTTTTTTCCATTACAGGACTACATTTTTTGTCATGTTTTGTGAAAAAACAGTGGTCGATGCTTGTTTTTTTTACATTGCCCATACAATTGAATTGTATGGGAAGATGCTGGAAAAACTAATAATTTTTATACTACATGTTTGCTGTCAATCCTAAATGTGTTGGATTATTGGAATTTATTGGTTTACTATATAAATAAAAGGAAACCATGCCAGATTAATAATACCAGAGGAAAGTGAAAGTCACAACATTGATTTTCTAGAGCAGAGGTCCAAGACTCTTTATAACATATGAGCGACACTCAACATTTAATGAAGTTCAGGAGCCACAGTCAAGTCAAAAATGTTAACTTATTGATAAATAACACAAAGTCATGAAATTCCAATTTGCAGATATTTCAGTTTAAGATTTGATACACTGCTATTACAGCAGCTAAACATGGCTGCATGGAGATAGGAAATGTATATCATATTTTTAATCTTATTGTTGAGCTGTAGATAATGAATCTGGTCATAACTCATAGCTACTATGGTTTATGCAAAGTCAAGCTTGCATCATCCAGATCAATGAAGACCACAATCCATATGAATTCACCCAGTGGACCAGTTACTATTTGTCACATGGGATGGGTGCTTTACATCATCCAACATCAAACACGACCTGCACAATGGGCAAGATATATGCTTCAAGAACATTGGCTAGACACCACTCACTAACTGTAGCCCAAAGAGCTTAAATGTTAGGATCAAAATCAACAGATCATCTCCTTAGGTGGTTAAACACACAAGCATTTATCAGTGGCTTATTCATGGCTCATCCACAGGATTTAGGAGCTCCACAACCTTAACCCCTTACCAACATTTGCCACGGTGTCTAAGTAAATAAGAAATGGTGCAGCGCACTGTTTCTTTACATCGATCCTTTTAGAGTGTAAGCCCTCACGGGCAGGGACCTCTCTCCTTCTGTACCAGTTGTTAGTTATTAATTTGTCACCTTTGTACTTGTTTTACCTATGTTACGTATGAAACCCAAATGTACAGCACCCTGGAACAAAGGGCGCGCAAAAATAAATAATAATAATCGACCGGGGTGCCGGCAACAAAATCGTAGGGTCCCGATTGCTTAAAATAGCAGCTGAACGCCTTGTGAAGGCTTCCATTGCTGCCATGTTTTCTGTCTTACTACTTCCGGCCCCAGGCAGGAAGTAGTAAATCTGCCATCTTTGTACACCCTAATGCATTGTATATACAATGCATTAGGCTGTATAAATGACTGTGCCCCCTAGTGGTGAAGCACCTTAGGAGAACTCAAAGTAAAAAAAAATGTTTTAAAATGTTTTACAACGACTACGCAGAGTCCTACTCCTACAGGGAGAAGGCAGAACGGATCTCCCTTGTATGTACCGTGCTCAGTGAGCGCTTTACATACACATCAACGTCGCAGGGGGCATGACGCACGGCTTTCATCACGCCCCCTGTGATGCTGGATCTCGTCAGTCGGAAGCCTCTGCTGTCCCAGGAGATCCCAGGAGCTGTGTGGCAGTGTAAGTGGCGTGATGAAGTCACCAGCTCCCGACCCTGCTGCATGGACCATGGAGAGGTGAGTACTTTTTATATTTTATTTTCATTAGTTACAGTGGGCTACTACCTGCCTAAAGGTGGCAACAACCTGGCTAAAGTGGGCAACAACCTGTCTACAGGGGGCTACCACCTGGCTAGAGGGGGGCAGCTACCTAGCTAGAGGGGGCTACAACTTGGATAAGGGGGCAACAACTTGGATAATTAATTCCAGACATTGTGACACAATTTTCTCTATATACTGTCTTGTCTGGAACAATAAAATGTAGTCTCTGATATGCAACTCGATTGTGGTGTGTATCATTTACTCTGAGCCTCAGAGGGAGGAGGGGCTTTTTTATGTGAATTCTAATGTCATTGGTACCATAGTTGTTGAGACTGCGTAAACACTAGTGATATGTAGTCTTAGTAGGACATTGGTACTATTAGCCTGAGATTTTGGTTTTGTATAGCAGTATAGCCCTCATTTGTCTATGTAGATAAAGAAAAAAAAAAGTTATGGTTGTGGGAAGGCAGAAAGGAAAAAACGAATGTGAAAAAGAAAATAGGCTGTGGCAGGAAGGGGTTAAGTAACCCATGACATTTCAAATCAGACATAGTCCAGCCCTGATAAGACACTTCATTGTACTGAGGCTGTGATAAACATAAGATACATATGTAACAAATCTTAAATTGTCTATTATTTCATTATGATCCTGTGGCACAGAAAGTTATTTCACATTCTTAGTGCTTTCAATTGCTTTTGTTGTCTTCTTAAATCAGATATATAGTGCAGTCAATTATCTTTGTTAAACAATCTTCGCTATATTTATAAATGACACCTGGTAAAATGACCTTTATTTATAGATAAAGAATTAGATGTATCTTGTACATTATAAAAATAAAATTATAAACTGTGTTTTTCTTTTGTAAGAAAGCCTTCATAAGATAGTCATACTGTAACCAATTACACTGATTTGTGTTATTTCCACTGATATTGTCTAAACATAATCAGAGATTTTTAAACTTTCTTATAAATTACAGCTGCATCTAGGAAGTGTGTTATTCGCTGTGATGTGTAGAATAAATCATGGGCTGCAATTGTCATCTTGAGCATTAAAACTTCTGTAAGGAAATCACACCTGATATTATTAAAAATGCAATAGCTTGAACACTTACATGTTAGTACTTAGCAGAGATATATGTTACATAAATATTTACAAAGACAATAACTTCTAATAGGCTAACTGATTATTGTTAAAAAGATTTCATGCTTAAAACTAAAATATATACCTAGTATTATTATTCAAAATCCAAGCCCCAAAAACTTTTTGCGGTACCCCCCAAACTTCTGTAGGTTTTTGTGGAATCTGGCCCCAAACAGTAAAACAGATCCAATCCTGTCCGTGAATTCAAGTGAAGGGTCTTGGAACGATTTTTTTTCAGCACTCCTATATTGGTAACAATTGAAATTAGGGCAGCCCATCAAACTTTAAAACTCTTTGGTACGTTTTTAAACTTTTTTTTTAACCATTTTTGCAGAGTGACAGGATGTATTATCCCACTGAAACAAGCCCAAAATAAAATGCCGGGCCCCTAAGCACAAAAAATAGACCCGTGTTGCTGTCTTTTTCCCTGGGGGACCTGTAACATCCTTCATTGACATCCCCCCGGGCCATTCCTATAATGTAAAAGAAAACTGAATTTTCGACAGTTTTTAAAATTTTGGAAGAATATGTATGTATACTTTGATTTTTAAATTTAGGAGGTTTTTCACTTGTGGAAAAAACTGGTTCCTCATGGGAAACCCGGGAAGACCAAACATTTCATTAGGTGCTAATTTTAAAACATAGGTACTCCCTCTCCGGGATCCCAGATAATGGGATTGACATAAAGGCCCCTGGGGGCCTATGGGTAAGGGGGCAGGTATTGTTTTGGGTCTTGGGGGATAAAAGACAGGACATGATTTGACAGCTCTTTTTGCTCTTTGTCCCTGGGGAGAAATGGGGCATATTTGGGGAAAGCTGTTGCTTGGGGGAGGGGCCCACATGTTGAGGGCTCTTAAAAGCCACATGGAAGCAGGGCACATGAATTGTGTGTGAAGGCTTGGAGGGTAATAGAACATTGTATTTTGTTATATAATTTATATGATTTGTAACGGTCATTGGCAGGCTCGGACTGGGCCGCCGGGGGATCGGTGAATCCCCCAGTGGGCCCCCCCTACTGTGGGGGCCCCGGGGGCAGTCCATCGCCCCCGGGGGCCCGGTGCGCATCCGATTTGAACCCCCGGGACCTGCCGGTGTCGGGGGGGCACAGCCCACTATGTTTTGCCTCCGCTATCTCCCGGCGGGCCCTAAGCACTAGGCCTCAAGTTCCCGGGGTGCCCCCCTACGGTGAGTAGGGGGGCGCGGTGATGTCACATCACCGGCCAGCTATGCAGGGGGGATAGAGGCCGGGGGGGGAAACCGGGCGGGTGCGGGTAAATGGCTTTTTGTTTTTTTTTTTTAATACCCAAAGGGGGCCCGGCAATAGAAGGGGGGCCCCGGTACCCAAAGGGGCCCCCCATAATGGGGAAGGGGGGGGCCCCGGCCCTTAAAAGGGGGCCCCGACTAAAGGAAGGGGGCCCCGGCTACCTAAAGGGGGGCCCCACTAATGGAAGGGGGCCCTGGCAACCAAAAGGGGGCCCCCGACTAAAAAAAAGGGGGCCCTGGTACCCAAAAGGGGGGCCCCTTTAATGGAAGGGGGGCCTGGGTACCAAAAGGGGGGCCTGGCAATGGAAGGGGCCCTGGCTCCTAAAGGGGGGGCCCCGACTAATGGGAAAGGGGCCCCGGATACCCAAAGGTGGGGCCCGACAATGAAGGGGGCCCTGGCACCTAAAAGGGGGGCCCCGATAAAGGAAGGGGGTCCCGGGTACCTAAAAGGGGGCCCCCGACTAATGGGAAGGGGCCCTGGCTACCTAAAGGGGGGCCCCCACTAAGGGAAAGGGGCCCTGATAATGGAAGGGGGCCCTGGCTACTAAAAGGGGCCCGATAATGGAAGGGGGCCTTGGGGTACCAAAGGAGGGCCCCGCAATGGAAGGGGCCCCGGCTGCCTAAAGGGGGGGCCCGGCTAATGGAAGGCGGCCCTGGCTACCCAAAAGGGGGCCTGACTAATGGAAGGGGGCCCTGGCACCTCAAAGGGGGGCCCGGCTAATGAAGGGCCCTGGCTACCTCAAAGGGGGGCCCTGGCTAATGGAAGGGGGCCCCGGTAATAAAGGGGGCCCCTGGGTAATGAAAGGGGGCCCCCGGCTACCTAAAGGGGGCCCTGACATTACAGGGGGGCCCTGACACCCACAGGGGCCCCCACACCCAAAGGGGGCCCTACTACCCAAAAACTAAAAGGGCCCTGACTTCCCGCCAAAATACTAAAGGGGGGCCCCTAACTGGCTGTATACCACCAAAAAAGAGACCCCTAACTGCCCCGTAACCACCAAAGGAACCCTTACTGCCTATAATACCTAAAGGAGACCCCCAATTCCTTATACTACCTAATGAACCCCTAAATCCTGTAACTACCCAAAGGAACCCCAACTTCGTTTTTCCCGGAAAAAAAGTGAGAGGGCAAGCCCCCAGTTGTCATTATCTCCCGGGGTTAGTCTCTCACAACCCCCCAACCCCTTTAGGGTACTAGGCCTTAAGTTATGGTTTTACCCACTCTCCACCCCTGGGAATTTTTTTACAGAGGTGGGAATAGTAAAGAATGCTGGAAAATTGAGGGTTCTAAGAAATTTTTTGTGAAATTTCGCAGGGAAAAGGGGTTTTGGCCCCGACAAATTTATCATGGCGGTGGGGAATATGAAAGAAAAGGAATAAAACGATCATGAGAGAAGAGAACCTACAAAAGAAAACTCCGGGGAGTCCCCCGATGTCAGGGGTTATGTTATTCATATTGGATCATGCTGTATTCACTGTAATTGTGTGACCTGAGTGGTGTCGAACCCCATGTGGTCTCTAGTGGGGTTTGAGGTTATCCCCGAGCTGGGTCTGACCTCTATGTGGTCTCTATATGGCAGTGTTGTAGGTTTTTTACCCGAGTGGGGCTGTCCCCTTTTATGGTCCTAATGGGGATGTTTTTAGGTTTTACCTAACCGTGTCGTCCTCTATTGGGGCAATGGGGTGTTTAGGGTTTTACCTGAGCTGGGTTGACCCTATGTGTCTCTATATGGCGGGGTTGTAGGTTTTACCTAGCTGGTGTCTGACCCCTATGTGGTCTCTATAGGGGGTTTGTAGGTTATAAACCTGAGTCGTGTCTGTCCTCTATGGGCCTATATGGGGGGTTTAGGTTATACCTAGCGGTGCTGATCACTATTGGTCTCTATGTGGTGTTGTTGTAGGTTAAACCTGAGCTGGTGTTACCTCTATGTGGTCTCTAATGGCGGGGTTGTGGTTTACCTGAGCTGTGTCTGACCTCTATGTGGTTCTATATGGCATGTTGTAGGTTTTATTTCCTGGCTGGGGTTGGCCACTATGTGGTTTATTGGGGTTGTAGGTTATTCAGCGCGAGATAGTGGGATGCCCTGTGTCCCGATAAAAAAAGTGAGGGAACACCTGACCCTTGAAGGGGAAACACTTCTACTTTCTTGCTGGGTTTTTTTAGAAGGGGTGGGTGCATGACCAAGGGGAAAAGGGTGGGGGATATGGATGAGCTCTTAGCCCTGTGTCTATGATGTGTTAGACTGACAATGGTGACTAATTGTAATACCCAATCAGTTCTGTTTTCACACTGAATATTGTAAAATGGGCCCTTAATGTCCAGAGGCCGGGGAAAATTTTTATGTACGTAGGGTGGGGGCCCCCCAGATCAACTCCCCCGGGGCCCAGACCCCCCAGTCCGACAATGGTCATTGGGAATTTGGGTTTTAGTGTTTTTTTAACATTGGGTTGTTTCTTTCTTCTTTTCCTTATATCTCCATATCATTTATAATAACCATAAATCTATTTCATATGCTATACACTATACATTTACTCGTGTCTCTCATTTTATTGCACCTAACCTTTCGAATCTAACCCAGTAAGAGGGTGATAGTATATATACAGTATATGTTAGTATAGATACATATTTATTTATGATATCTATATGAATATATATATATATATATATATATATATATATATATATATATATATATATATATATATATATATATATATATTACAGGGAATGTCTTACAGCATTGCTCCTTGCTCTAGCTCTGATGTTCGCATCTACATTGTAGGCACTTTTGGTGATGGGTAGAGATCAGCATGATAACTCTGAGTAATTGGTGGCCACGCAGCCCCATACACAGTAAGTTGAGATGCATTGTATGTTTTGACACTTTCTATTATACCTATTATTAGCCTTTTTAGCAATAGTATCTCCTCTGTGGGCTCTGACCAAATAGCTTAGCCTTTTATGCTCTACACACATCAATGAGCCTTTGGTGTCTACGATCCTGTTTCTTCTTCACCATTTTGTCTTCTTTAATTAGGTACAGGCACTCCCTGAGTTAAGAACATTGAATCTACATATAATTCATAGTTACAAATGGTAAGAGAGTTTTATCTGGAGGTTAATGTAAAAAACTGGACTTCACAAAGGAGCTCTGCAAATTGATACTCACATCTGTAGTGACCACCGTTTTGGGTCTGTCTGATAGAACTGTACATGCATTGCTTTCCAGGAAGTCGCTTCTCATTATTGTCGTTACCCTGTACTAAACTATTTAATATTAAAATAATAATAATTAGAGATGGGCGAATCGATTCTAACGAAGTGGAATTCGTTTAGAATTTCGGGAAAACTTCGGTTCTGCATGAAGCAAAAGTTTAGGGTGATTCGCGGGAACGAAGCGTCTTTTTTATTGGTAAAATGGCCGCAAGCACATGGCATGACATGAGGCAGAGAACTGTGGGAGGAAGAAAGCAACACCCTCAATGACATGTGCAGACATGAAGCCAATCAGCGACCGGCGGGCTTCTGTGACGTCACAGCCCTATAAATACGGATGTTATCCACAATTCTCACACTTCTCACTGTCTGTCCTGGCAAAAGCATCTAGCTGCTGCGCTATTGAACTCATTATAAAACAAATGTCAGGGCTGGGCGGGGAGCAATGTTCTGCTGCAGCTGATCAGCGACCCCACCCTGATACACATTTTGCTGGCAGCTCTGTGAGTGACAGAGGTCCAGCCACTCCGGACAGGGGGCGTGTCGCACCAGCCAATGGGAGGACCCGGAGGCCTCTCCAATCAGCTACAGGGGCGGTATCCGGGAATCCCATCTAAACTCCCTGCTAGGTGAGTGCTGTGCCTGCGATATTTCCTGGCTGCCTATTGCTCTCTTGTGCTATAGCTTTGTTTGCTCATCCGTGTACCTGACCTCGGCTTGTTTCCTGACCCTGTCTTGCTCTCCGTTTTTGTACCTCACACCCGTTCGTGTTTTGACCTCGGCTTGTTTACGTTTATCCCTCTGGTTCTGATTTGTGGCTTGGCGATCCTGATTAGGTTTTGACCCCGACTGTCTGACTATACCACCGCCTGACGGCCCCAGCACTCTAATAGCGCAGGGACTGTCGCCCAGTTGCCGTCTGCCGCCTAGGGCAGCATGTCAAGCAGGCAGGGACAGTGGGCTGGGTTCCAGTCAGGGCTCACTGTACCTCCCTTGACGTGACAACAAACTGCTTTTATCAGCAAAAAGGGGGGGGGGAGAGACCACCACCACCAGAAGTCTGTGTCAGTTGCACACCTCTACCTCAACCAGCGTTCTGTATCTACTGCTCTATATAAAACATTATAAAACAAACTGCTTTTATCAGCGACTGGGGCCAAAGAGCTTCACAAGTGGTTGTCAGTTGCACACATTTAACGCTACCAGCGTTAACATTTTGTTTTAGTTTGTTGGGTATTCTCCCTAAAGTCCATGGTGGGTGTTTTTCTGCCCCATATACACCTATATGGGCTATTTTATATTCAAGGGTTAATTTCTCTTCTTGTTTTATGGATTAATTTGGAGTGAAATACAGGGTGTGCGCATTTACTTGCCCCATATATGTCTCAATTTCATCTGTTATTTTTTCTGTAGGCTATTTTATATCCAAGGGTTCATTTCTCCTCTTGTTGTGTGGGTTAATTTGGAGGGAAATACAGGGTGTGTATATTTTTACCCCATATAAGCCTGAATTTTATCTCATTCATTCTGTAGGGTATTTTATACCAAGGGTTAACTTCTCTTTTGTGGGGGAATTTGAGTCAAATACAGGATGCGTGTATTTCTGTCACATACATGCCTGAAATCCATTAACTTCAGGTGGGGGTATTTTAATCTGTGGCCAAGAGTTAATTTGTTCACTTTTTGTGCAGTATTCTGTGTCAAATCCAGTGCTTGTGTATTTCAGCCCTACATACATCTCAAATCCAGTCTCTTGGGATATTGCTATATGGCAAACAGTTATTTTTTTCATTTAATGTGGTGATTCTGTTAAATGCTGATACATGTAGAGCCCCCCCAAAAGAGTGGAGAGGGTGTCATCAGTAATTTTGCATTGACGTCAATCATTTTGCCATTCCTTTGATCCTTCAGTGTCCGCTTTCAGTTGGTCAATAATCCATCATTGCTAAAGCCAAAAAGAAGCAGGAGTTGAACCCAAAAATAAGTAAATGGAATGTGCATGTGCTCTGTGTTTTGTATCCACTCCTGCTTTTGGCTTCCTACTCATCTGACAATCCTGATGCAAATAAAGGACCATATCATACTAGTCTCACAGCTTCTCCGAAAACACAATTGATTGTGTTTGTCCTTTTTATTTCTTGTGACAGATTAAAAGAAGGGGAAAACCAAACATAGTGGCAATGTCATAAAGTGGTGGAGGGTGGAAACAGCATTAGAAAATCACAGAGTGGTCAACTGAGAGAGTGCTCAGTTGGCAGCAAGATGAGGAGACCTGAGTGCTGAGGTGGCAGCATTAGAAGGCTACATAATGGTCCAGTGAAGAGTGGAGAGGTGGGTGGCAATACCAGTCCCTGGTAAAGATGGTGGGTGGTAGAAGGAGCAGCTAGCAGCAGATGTGTGGAATCAGGCAGGTGGCAGCATCAGAATAGTAGCTGAGGCAGGTAGCCAAATGAATCCAGGGTTCAGGGTCTGCTTAAGGTGCTGCTGCTGGTGGGTACCTAAATCACTAGGAGGTGAAGAAAGCTGCTCATCAACAACTCCAGACTCAGGCTACTGCTGATGGAGCTGGTACTGCTCCTAACTCCCCATCCCTCCACAGCAGCCGGGGCAGGGGTACATGAGCGCTGATGAACCACCCGATCAGACCTGCTAGAGGAAGGACCATGGCGCAGATAGGCAGCGGCCAACTGACTACATAGGATGGCTCTATAGTACTTGAGTTTGTCCTCCCTCTTGGCAGGTGAAAAAAAGGCTCCCATTTTACACCGGTAGCGAGGGTCCAAGATGGTGCAGATCCCTCTTCCGGATGTTGTCTATTCGGCTGTCATTACCTAGGCAAATCAGCATGCAACGGGCTCTCTGCACAAGTGACTCTGAAGGACTCACTGCCTCCATCTCCACTGTATACTGCGACGGTGTTTCTGGGTCATCTTCCTCGTCTTCCTAATCCTCCGGTTGCTCCTACTCCTCTCCTTTCACCTGAATAGAAAAACCACTCATTTCGCCAGACACTGTTTGTGCTCCAATGTTTTCCTCCTCCTCCTCTAGTTCAGCCCGAATGGACTCATGTGGTCGTGAGATGTAGTCACCACGTCTCCAGTCCCCTGACCAGACTTTGCAGCATCTGTTCCAGGACATGAAGCAGTGGAATGATGTTATTCATCCTGGTGACTGACAATCGCGTCCTTCTCAAAGTTCCTGAGCAAACAGCAGGTGTCACGCATGAGCTGCCACTGGCTGACATCAAAATTACACAGGGGAGTACTCCTGTCCACTTGGATCATCAAAAAATCGTTAATGGCCTTTCTCTGTTCATTAATTTCCCCCTGTTCATCAATTTCCCCCTGTTCATTAATTAATCCCTGTTCATAAATTTCTCCCTGTTCGTATATTTCTCCCTGTTCATATATTTCCCTCTGTTCATCAATTTCCCCCTGTTCATCAATTTCTCCCTGTTCATCAATTTCTCCCTGTTCATATATTTCTCGTTGTTCATAAATTGCTGTTTTTCTCTGTTTATAGTTTCTCTGTTCTGTTTAGCTCAAGGAGGGTGTGCTTGGCATTGTAGGAATGGTAGAACTGGCAAAGTTTTCTGGCCAGTTCTCTGAACGGTGCAGAGTCCACCACTTGAAAAGGGAGGGACTGCTGTACCAGCAACTTGGACAGGAGCACGGTCAGCTTCTGCACTTAGGGATGTCTAGATGCATTCTGCTGTCTCTTGGCAATCATCTCGGTGAACGACTGCTGGCACCATGAGTGCCGAGGAGCAGGAGTATCTGTACCAGTAGATGATGTGAAAGACAGGGAGTTATGTTTTTTAGAGGTGGTGAAGCTTTGACTTCCTGAAATAGGAGGCGTGCCACTGGGTGCTGCTGCTGTTGCGACAGGATGGACCACCACATCTGAGACACGGTTCTCCCAGGCCACTGTATGGTGACGCTGCATGTTTATGCAGGGCTGTGGTGCCAATATTAGGTCCCTGGTAACGCTTTACTTTCTGCGTACAGATTCTACTTAAAGCCATGTTCGCCTCCTTTGGTGTCTCGTCAAAAAAATTGCCACTATATCAAAGTAGCGATGTGCCAATTTCCATAAAAATACTTTATTTCAAACAGTGGTAAAAGCTTTTTTAAACACCATCAATAACATAGAAAACAAAGGTAAACATACCCAAATGGCTGGGTTACATATGTAAGTAGAACTTGCAGTCCTTTATATGCTCCACACGGAGCTTCCTCGTGGAGACGCCAGGAGACCGGGCAGTCCGCATCAGAGTAGTGACGTTTCATGGAGATCTCCTCCCCTTTCTTAAGCATGCGTAGACAATCCCACACTGAACCTATATAGTGCTAATTATTCACATCCAATAAAAACATAAAACAATTACTATAAAAACGGTCTAAGGCTATAACATTCATTAATACCCTTAGGAGCAAGAGAATCCAGCCGATGTATCCATTCGGCTTCTTTCTGTAATAATTTAGTCTGTAACTGTTTACTATTGTTACAATGGACTTTTTGTAGCACGCACCACCGCAATTCTGCTACACTGTGTTTTTCAACAGCAAAATGCCGTGCTAGTGAGGTTTCTCCAAATACCTTTTTACCCTCCACAGAGTTGCTGCTTTAATTTTTCTTATTAATAAACTGTCTAATCAGTGACTTATGTTCATTCAACCTGACCTTGATTGCTCTACCTGTCTGACCAACATAGATCTTCCCGCAGGGGCACTTCAGCATATAAATTACCACTTCACTATCGCATGTATGCGATCCTTTGATGTATATAGGAAATCCTTTTGTCGTATGATATATATGATCTCCTTTTATTATCGCCGAGCAATGCTGGCATCGAAAGCAGGCAAATGTGCCCGTGCGGGTAGATCCAAGCACTGTCTGAACTGGTGCCCGTGATTTTTTTTCTGTCAATGTCTGCTGAGATCAGTTGTTGTCCCACTGTTTTACCTCTCCGATAAATGTATTTAGGTCTGTTGCTAAATATTGATCCAAACTGGGGATCAGATTGTAATATTTTCCAATGCGAATAAATCGCTTGTTTAATGACTCCTGCATGGCAATCATATGTTGACATAAATGTAAAGTTGTCATCCCTTTTCTTTGGGGGCTTAATTAATCTCCTTGAAACGTCGCTACTCTGATGCGGACTGCCCGGTCTCCTGACGTCTCCACGAGGAAGCTCCGTGTGGAGCATATAAAGGACTGCAAGTTCTACTTACGTATGTAACCCAGCCATTTGGGTATGTTTACCTTCGTTTTTGATGTTACTGATGGTGCTTAAAGAAGCTTTTACCACTGTTTGAAATAAAGTATTTTTATGGAAATTGGCACATCGCTACTTTGATATAGAGACTATAGGGTTGGAGGCACTAATGATCGTGCCAGAATTGGTGAAGGTAACACAAGCAAATTAAAGTGGCATTTCTCTTCACTATAAGTGACTGTTTGCTCCGTTTAAGCCACTGCAATTGATTTTGTCATATATCGTTAAAGACATCGTTATGTCGTTCGAGGAGATAGCAAAAGCCACGGAGAACCGGGCAGAAATTTTTAGCCTCTCTGCAATAGAGAAGCAAAACATCTTGCAGCATGCTGAGGCGGCTGGTTTAAGCTGTGGGAAGACGAGAGAGGAAACTTCGATTAATTATCCCGTCGGCTGGAACAACTGATGAAAAAAGAGGCAAGCCTCAGTTCACATGCAACCGTATTGACAGAGTACATTAAGACATCTAGGATCCCGAGAGGGCTTCGCAGCACGCTCCAACCAATTTTACAACCTGAGGATGATAAGTATAAAGAAAAATGGTACGCCTTGAGCAATAATTATTCAATCGATTTAATGTATCTTACAGTACAACATCTACAGACTGCCATTGAAAATGTGAAAAAAGATATTAAGAAACTTGACGAAGAATTTAAGATTCAGAATACCCCAAAACTTTATGCACAGGCCCATATAGATCTAAAGCCAACTATCGATAAGTTAAAAATTTTGTAGCTTCAAAATAAGCGGAGAAAATATGAGAGAGACACCAGAGATGATGTGTTAAATCGGGTATACTCTTGGGCAGCTCAGAGAAAACCTTTCCGGGGACGCACTAGAAGAACATATGATCGAAACGTGCATAGTAATGCCTCCTCAAGTACAGATGATCAATCGGATACATCTGACTCACATCACAGAGGACAACACAATAGAGATTTTTTAGAAGATCCTACACATGTGAACAAGGGAACACTGTCCAGCGCTGCTATAGGCAGAGAACAGCAGACTCGGCGTGGCACCAGGAAGAGAAAACAAATCTATCCTTGTTGATGTGCAATATTTCATCCAAGGAGATGTCACCTATCCAGAGGACTGTTATAGAAAAAGGATTTAATTTTGTACCTAAACAGGAGATTAAGTTGTTTGATTTTGAGGTAGATTTCTTTAAATTTTGTAGGAACATCAGACTTAAAATGTTTTTTAAGGATAAACAGTGTTTTTCAGGTGTCAATAAATTTTCCAGAAGCAAGTTAAAAAAGTAAGACCAATTTTGACCCAGATATTAAGAACGCATCATTAGAAGTGTTTCAACAATTGGTTTTGGACGAGGTATCAAAAAATTGGGATAAGGTTAATAGAAAAAATCGCAAATGGTCTAATTTCACATCAGACGAAAGGGTGGCTCTTAGACAAATTGCAGAGGATTCTACTATCGTAGTGAAAAAAGCTGACAAGGTAGGGGCATGCGTTATTATGAATACTGATATGTATATGCAGGAAGTACTGTCCCAACTTAATGACGGGTTGGTATATAGGAAGTTAACACATGATCCAACTGTTGAGTTTTCTAGATATATTGAGGATGTCCTCCAAGAGGCATTGTTGAGTGAAGTAATAACCAACCAAGAAAAAACATTGTTAACTAAATTAAACCCAAGAGTTCCAATCCTCTATATGGTACCAAAAATCCACAAATCACTTGAAAATCTGAAGGGTCGCCCTATAGTTTCGGGCATTGATTCCATGCTTAAACCATTAGCAGCCTATCTGGATATGTTTCTACAAGAGGAGGTTAAGACGGATCCAAATACACTACAGGATACAGGTTAATTTTTGTGGAAAATAAAAATGTTGGATTGCAGCAAGGTTAGGTGGATGTGCACATTAGACATAAAGTCACTGTTTACAAATATACCATTTGTTGAAGGTACACAGGCGGTCAGGGATCTACTTGTCCAAAATTCTAGATTGTCTAACCGACATGTCGCATTTTTGATGCAATTATTGGATATAATTTTAACAAAAAAAATTTTCGTTTTGGAGACGAGTTTTTTCTTCAATTGCAAGGGACCTCTATGGGGTCGCCGGCAGCGCCCAGCTATGCTAACATTTTTATGCAATATTTTGAACACCAGTATATATTTTCTTCGCCAATGTTCAGACATGCGATTTGTTGGTACCGATATGTGGACGACGTCTTCCTGCTCTGGTCCGGGACGGATTCAGAGTTGGGGGACTTCGTTGCCCATATCAATGGTGCACATCCGCTTATCCAATTTTCTGCCACAAAAAGTCAGGATGAAATTGCGTATTTAGATGTGCTGGTTAGAAAACATAGTCATGAATTAAGTACTACTCTGTACACTAAAGAAACGGACACTAATAACATCTTACATCGTAGAAGTCAACACCCCCTCAAGTATTTAAAGGGATTATGAAGTCGCAGTTTGTTCGAGCGCGTCGCATCTGTTCAAGTGATGATGAGTATTTAGATAGCATGGAGAAGATCACAAAAAAATTCTGTGATAGAGGATATTTAAGAGAATATTTGGAAAAAATTGGTATGGAAGTTTTCAATACATCTAGGGAGGAATATTTAAAAATTAAGCCCCCAAAGAAAAGGGATGACAACTTTACATTTATGTCAACATATGATTGCCATGCAGGGGTCATTAAACAAGCGATTTATTCGCATTGGAAAATATTGCAATCTGATCCCCAGTTTGGATCAATGTTTAAAAATAGACCCAAATATATTTATCGGAGAGGTAAAACAGTGGGACAACAACTGATCTCGGCAGACATTAACAGAAAAAAGTCACGGGTACCAGTTCAGACAGCGCTTGGATCTACTCTCATGGGCACATTTGCCTGCTGTCGATGCCAGCATTGCTCGGCGTTAATAAAAGGGGATCGTATATATCATCCGACAAAAGGATTTCCTATATACATCAAAGGATCGCATACATGCGATAGTGAAGCGGTAATTTATATGCTGAAGTGCCCCTGCGGAAAGATCTATGTTGGCCAGACAGGCAGAGCAATCAAGGTCTAGTTAAATTAACATAAGTAGTTGATCAGACAGTTTATTAATAAGAAAAATGAAAGCAGCAACTCTGAGGAGGGTAAAAAGGCATTTGGAGAAACTTCACTACCACGGCATTTTGCTGTTGAAAAACACAGTGTAGCGGAATTGCGGTGGTGCGTGCTTCAAAAAGTCCATTGCAACAATAGTAACAGTTACAGACGAAATTATTACTGAAAAAAGCCGAATGGATACATCGGCTGGATTCTCTTGCTCCTAAGGGTATTGATGAATGTTATAGCCTTAGATCGTTTTTATAGTAATTGTTTTATGTTTTTATTGGATGTGAATAATTAGCACTATATAGGTTCAGTGTGGGATTGTCTACGCATGCTTGAGAAAGGGGAGGAGATCTCCTCGAAACGTCGCTACTCTGATGCGGACTCCCCGGTCTCCTGGCGTCTCCACGAGGAAGCTCCGTGTGGAGCATATAAAGGACTGCAAGTTCTACTTACGTATGTAACCCAGCCATTTGGGTATGTTTACCTTCGTTTTCGATGTTATTGATGGTGCTTAAAGAAGCTCTTACCACTGTTTGAAATAAAGTATTTTTATGGAAATTGGCACATCGCTACTTTGATATAGAGACTATAGGGTTGGAGGCCCTAATGATCGTTCCGGAATTGGTGAAGGTAACACAAGCAAATTAAAGTGCCATTTCTCTTTACTGTAAAAAATTGCCACACCACCGAGTAGGTGATTTTACCACCAATGCTCCACACTGACTGTTACCGCTGCCTCGGTGAGCTCCTGCACTGCTACTTTCTGTAACCTGTAAATTGGGTGGTCTAAATCGTGGCCATTTGGCTCCCAACCTCGCACTGCTGCCACCCTGCTGACTTCTGGCCACACTACCGACTTGCCAGCTACGCCACTGCCTGACATGCAAGCTGCTGCTCTCTTCTCCCGATGATGATGATGATGATGAAGCTCTTTCTTCCAGGGCTGGAACAATGGGTAGTTGGAGGTAGGCGATCGCCTAGGGCACCACTTCATACCAGGCAGAAAAGGGGGCGCAAGGAGGCATGGAGTGGGCTGAATTTTCCATTTGTGGGGCACTTTATGCCTTGTTTAACTAGAGTACCAGAATACCTTGTCCCAGCCTTGATTTCTTCACCCGGCTCCCATGTGCGATCGGCTACATTGATTAGTGTCCGTGTGTCACCGCCGTCCTCTTCAGTAGTGTCACTGTACAGAGCCTGACCACTCGCAACATAACCCCCCATGCCACTCTCCTTATCAGTACGTGCCCGCTTCTGCAAGAAGCAGCAGATGTCTTCCCCACCTTTTTGCTGCCCAGTGTCCTCAAATAGTTTGTCCTCACAGCACATAGTGGTTCTCTGGCTGTGGGAAGGAAACAGGACATAGGTGGGTTGAGGACCGGTGAGGGCACCTGACCTGCTCCTGGGCAATGACAACTAAAGGTTGTGTCTTATGGATGCAACGACTCTTTGCCGAGGTTATCAGATGTCATATGGGAGAAAGTGGATGACCTAGTGTGTGGTCAACACACGGCCACTACATGACACCGGAAGCTGCGGCCTCGCGGGGTGACCACTGCTGCGATGTCCCCATACAGTGCTGCGACCTGTGCCTGCTCCAGGAACCTTCTATTGCGTTCTTTGTTACCCCATGTGATCAGGCACACTCACAACCCTCACAGTTTTAAGTGCCCTCTGAAAAGTCTACCAAGATCCCTAATTGTTAACCCCCCAAATTCTGTCACACTTTGCCACCTGCAGGCACTTATCTGTATATAGATGTATGGTTGGGATGGCAGGTTCATCCACTTTTTTATGTATACTACCCCATATTTATGTAACATGGTTGGAACATTGTAAACTAAGCACTTCTCACCCTTTATTTCACGCATCCAACATAATAGATTGTAAGCTCTTGCGAGCAGGACCATCACACATCGTGGCTGAGTTGTAAGTAGCTTTTTTCTAATAGAATGTCTGGTTTGTCTGTACTTATACCCTCTATATTGTACAGTGCTGCGGAATATGTTGGCGCTAAATAAATAAAGATTATTATTATTTTATTATTATTATTATAGTAGGATCTTGGCCCTCAGCTCGGTTCTTTCTAGCTGGCGCTGACATGACTTTGCCAGGCTGCGTTCCACTTCAGTTATTCAGTCAGTTTTGCCCCTGTAAGTGCCCAGAGACGTGAAAAGTGAAGCGATTCTAAGAGCGGCGGCTGTCATGTGCGTGTCGTACTAAAACACATTGTATGAAGACCAAACCACACTTCCTATGCATATTTGAGCATGGCACAACGTTCTACAACACCCTACAGGCTCTCTGCTGCCAGGAAATAGCTGTTTTTTAATGCGATTCGCCACAAATAAATTCGGGTCGAAATGATTTTTGTCGGAAAATTCTGCAAACTCGGCGAATCTAATTTTTGAGAGATTCGCCCATCTCTAATCATAATAATAATAAATAACATGTAAAGACAAACATCTGTTCGAGTTACATTCAAAATAGAACTTCATGTACATTTTTAGCTTTTTAGTTTTGGTTATCGTGTGGTGTTAGAGCCACTGTGACCTTTTATTGCTTTTTGTATCCCTATAAGAGGGATTAAATCTCACCTCCTCTCCCTTAGACAACAGAAAGTGAGAGGAAATCTACTCTTGAAAGAGTTCTCATGGGAAAAGGGTGTCTGGATTGAAGCTAAATCACCAATCCTCGTGTCAATGACATCCTAAAAGTGAGGCAAAATATTATGAACAGGGGCACAGATAGCAAAACAAATGTGATAACCCTTTCTCTATGCTATTTCAAACAAAAAAATGGACCTATTCCAGCTTATGTACAAATTCAACTTAATGGGGTTGTCAATGTCCTAAACAAAATAACATTATGCTCCAGAGGCCCCATTTAAAAAAAAAAAAAAAAAACACTGAAAAAATAACTCACCCTCCTTTGGTCCTTGGTTCCAGCACTAGATCTTTCTAGTATTTTGTTTACTTTATGTCACTTCGAAACGGGGACATCACAATCAGAGAATGCAGCGGTCACATGCCTCTACTTACATCCCCTTTTGGAGCAGTTCACTACATTTCATTAATCAGCTCCAAGCAGCTTGTGACCGCTGCATTCTCTGATTGTGATGTCCCCGTTTCGAAGTGATAGAATGTCAACAGAAGACTGGGAAGAGCTACTGGTGGAAGCAGGGACCAGAGGAAGGTGAGTATAAGGGTTTTTTTTTTTATGGAAAAGAGGCAAATGACTGCTCCAGCCAATTAGTGGCTGCAATGGAGACATGTCTGTTCAGAAGCAATAGATTGTAAACAGAAGACCAGGGAGAGCCAGCGCTGAAATCTGGGACTAGAGGAAGGTAAGCATACAATTTTTTTCAGTTTTTTTTAATGGGGCTCCAGGAGCATAACATAATTTTTTTTAGAGGACATGGACAACTCCTTTAAAGAATCTATATTGTTTAAAAGCTGCCCATACTAACCAATGTATACGATGAACAAACCACAAGATCCCCCATTTTGAAAATGCTCAATGTAATTTCCTTAATCTATCACTTTTTTAATCTTATGACTGATCTTCATGGAAGATTTTTGGATGTTGAACATTACTTTATAGCATTTAATTCGGTTTCACTTTAAATAAGGTTAGTTTTTAATTTCATTGAGTGATCATTTTATATGATATTTACATAACCTAACAAGACTAGATGAGGTAATGAACAAATCTAAGATAATTAAATGCCAAAATAATATTAAGCGTCTCCTCTCTTTCTATAAACTGTTCATTGACTTCACTGTATACAAAATACAATTTGAAGGTAAAGGGATATGAAGACTTAATACAAAGAAAAGAGAGTTTAAGTCAAGTCTCCTAATTGGCATTTCAATAACATTTATGCTGAAGCTATTTTAACTTGCACAGACCTTCATTGTGAAAGAATGGAGTGGAGAGAAGAAATATGCTTTGTGTGAAAGTCAGGCAGAATTAGAGAGATCTGTCGGATACTGCTCTGGGGAGTCTGGTATACGAGCTGTCACTTGTAGAATTTATTAAATCTGACTTGAGTATAATTTCAAGAAGGCTTTGCATTATCCCGATACTCAGGTGACTATGACTAGAACATCAATGGAATTCCAATTCTTCATCCGATTATGTCCAGTTTGCTACATAGGTAAGGTGTACACTTTCAGGTTCAGATAGATATACCAATATTTTGAGACCAAGTGATATGCTAAGAAACAGGATGACAAAAGATGAACCAAGAAAACAAGAAAGAATAAAGGGCTGTGCAGCATGTATGGCCCTTTCAAGTTAAATCTCATTTTGTAGATTACCCCAGAAAGAGAATATTTACAGTTTGTCCCCCATTTCAGCTCCAAGTGATAATCTAGATTCTGCAAGGAAACATTGAAGTAAACAGGAAAAGGTCAGCACCTGTGAGCCCTCCTGACATTTCTACTTTAGTAAATACTTGCATATCTCATAGAAAACAAAACCGGAGCATCTTTTACTAAACACTTTTAACATCTCATACTTCTGCCATTCCTCATGCAAAATCTGAGATTTTCTATTCACCAAACTATTACTAAATAGATTGCTGTTCTGATTTTGCTTTCTTTCAGGATATTTGCAGTTCTTATCTCTTGCTTATTTATCGAAGGTTTCCTAGATTACCAACCACCTCTTTGTTCTAGCAGTCCTGGATGGTGACATCACTTGCTGCTGTGTCTTATCAGCAGTCCAGAAAAATAAAGATATTCCACCACGAATAATCAAAATAGAACAATCCCTTTAAAATATAACTTTTAATTAATATTTTATTACTAAGCGCAGGGACCCATCCATATTAGTGTTAAATGCCAGCAAACCCCCTCCCTTATGTGGAGTGGAGGGGCAAATATAAACAGTGTGTATATCAAAACGGGGGTCCACAAATATGTGTATAAGCATATTAACTTAAATACAAGAAAGAATCCAAATAGTCAGTAAGGACCATAAAATTTCAAAGGACAGGGAATGTAAATAATATATTTAGTAAGAGTGATGGCATACACGGTAAATACCAAGGGAGACATTAATATATGTTTATTGACAGAAAAGTATAGTTATCATAAAAAGATAATCCAGACTTGGAAACAGAAGGCCATTAATCTACAGACTGTGGTTTCCATGTATATCGCTAGATGAAGCATGCAAACGAGAGTGATTCCTTGAGCCCACGTGGATATACACAATCCAGTCTGTAGGTCCATTGGGTCTCTCTTTGGAGAATCAGTCTATCCCAGTCTCCTCCCCTAAACAGGGGGTTTTTGACAATATCAATTCTTTAAACTTTACACACTCCACTTTCCCCTCCATGCTTGTCCCAGATGTGTCCCCAAATTTGGGGTGTGTCCATCTGTTTTTTAACATCACCTACATGCTCACCTATCCTGCGTCTGAAGTCTCGTTTAGTCTTGCCCACATAATTTTAAAAACCAAAGGGGGCATGTCGCCAGGTAGATGCCCCCGACAGAGACACAGTTTATAAATCCCTGATGTTTATATACCCCCGGGTCACCCTTTTCCACTTTGAATTGTTTGCAGTTTACAACAAAAGAGCAAAATTTGCATTTACCACATGTAAAACAGCCGTTAGGCTGTCTGCTGAGCCAAGTTTCCCTTTGAGGGGGTGCACAAAAGTGGCTCTTTACCAACGATCCCCGATACTGCGTCCTTTTTTATAAGTGATGTTAGGAGCTGGTAAAATAGCTCTTTGATCTTCATCTTGTAAAAGGACATTCCAATATCTGGTTTAATGTCCCTGATCTGATGGTATTAGAACTGAATTCCCCAATAATACGTAAATCCCTTCCTTTCAGTACTAAGGGATTCATTCTTTTCTTTGGAACCAGAAGATTAACCCTATCCTCTTTCAGAGCTTTTTGAAAAGCTTCTTTTAAGGGCCCTTCTGGATAACCCCTATTACGGAATCTATCTTTTAGATCCCTCGCTTGTTGTTTAAATGTGGGTGTGTCAGAGCAATTTCTCCTCAAACGGAGGTACTGCCCCCGCGGAATTCCTCTCACCAGGGGGCCCCGGATGGCAGCTCTCCCATCTGAGGAGACTATTAGTGGATGTGGTTTTTCTGTATACTTTGGGGTTTAATGAAAAGCCGGATTTTTTGAGATGTTCACATCCAGGAATGGAAGTGTAAACTCATTCCACACATAGGTGAATCTCAAACCAAGTTTTTGTGTTGAGAGAGTCTGCAAAATTTTTCAAAAGAGGATCCATTCCCCTTCCATAGGATGAAGATGTCATCATGAAAACGGGTCCATAGAAGAATGTTATCAGACCATCTATCTCCTATCTCTCCCAAAAATAGTTGTACTCTCCCCCAAGCCCAGGAACAGATTGGCGTATGTGGGAGCACTAGGGCTCCCCATCGCCGTGCCCCTGAGCTGGTGGTAGATCTTACGGTCGAATACAAACGTATTTCTCTCCAATGAAAACTTCAACAGTGGCAGGATGAATTCACTATGACATCCAAATTGGATACCTCTAGACTCAAGAAAGTAGTTGACAGCTTTAATGCCCTCCTCGTGTGGTATCGAGGAATAAAGTGCCTCCACATCGATACTGCAGAGTAATGTGTCATGATCCACTATTATGCCTTCTAGCTTGAGAAGTAGATGTGCAGTATCTCTTATATATGAAGGCAAGGTTCTGACAAAGTCTCTAAGATTTTTATCTATGTAGATCCCCATATTCCTTCTTTTTGATCACTTGGGAGGTTCTTGGATTTAGTATTCCAGCACGATCCCAAAATTGAATTGTAAAAACATGTACAAATTTTATTCTGAAACTATGCAGAAAAACAGATGATGCCCATGTTTTTACAATACAATTTTGGGATCATACCTTTATCTTTCTGGATTGCCTCTGCTGCCTGCTTGAGCAGTTTTTCCATGCACTTCTACACTAAGATGGAGCTGGCTGAATTGGTCTGTTGTTTGTGAGTCTTATCAGCAATACATGATCTAGCTTACCTTTTTTACTGACAACTTTTATCCTTTAAAGCTCTCTAGTCTTCTGTCCTGCTGTTAAAACTTCCAGGCCTTATTTTGAGTGTTGAGCGAACAGTAAAAAGTTTGAGTTCAATTAGAACCTGGGACTTTTGTGAGTTCGGTTCGAAGTTCTATTCGAACTAAAATTCAAACCCCATTAAATTCAATGTGAGAAGATGTTCAGGTTAATTTTTTGTCCTATTCTGTTGAGTAGAAGATGTAATTAACATCCTTAACAGTAAACTGGATAATTGGTACTTCTTAGTGAAGAAAATTTTGCTCTAAGAGTGACAGAAATAAATGGAGAGGCTAAAATACTTCCTTTCAATGGCTAACTGAAAAGATGAGGACACTTTTCAAGCAGAGGTGTAGCTATAGGAGGTGCAGCAGTAGCAGCTGCTATGGGGCCCTGCACCCTGAGGGGACCCAAAAGCCCTTTTGACACATAGGAGATTTGGAGATGGTGTGTTATACAATTACTGAACCCCCAAAACTGCAAAAACGGAAGTTTAGGGCACCGAGTATAATTTAGAATATCAAAGCACTCTGTATAATTTATATCCATGTATATGAGAGGCGTTATGTGAGCCTGCAAATGTCGCCAAATAACAGCTTCTGGGTGTGGGAAAGATGCAGCCACCAATACCAAACTCCCTAACTATTGATGTCTATGGAGGGGAAAAATGCTATCTAACTAAGAGCAGTCTGTACGAAACAGAGAGTGAGCTAAAAATGGCATTCACAAGGCAACACAGTGAAAATATATATAACATGGTCATAGGTGATTTTAGCAGCCAATGAGAGCCCTACACCTCAGTGATGACATTTTTGACACTTCTCTGTGCTCTGCACTGATTAGATAGTAGCCAAAAGTGCAGAAAGGTGATTGGATGGCTGCCAAAAGTGCAAAAAGTGTCTGAAAACGAAACTGAAAATGGCGTGTCGAAGTAGAACTTTACTCGAACGAACAGTATAATGTTCAGTTCGGTCTGAGTTCTAAAAATGCGAAAAGTTCTACTATAACTTAACTTTTCTAGAATGGTTCGATCAACACTACTTATTTCTTTGTCCTGTCCAGTACATGTTTCTATGATTCTGGGGAAACTAAATATTATAGTATGTTATATTTTAAAATTTGTATGAAATAAAATGTATTTTTATTTAAAAAAAAAAACTTGAGTATTTTTTATATTTTTTAACAATACATTATTTTATTTTTAGATCATAAAAAGGACATTGATATTGTTCTTAGAATATATAACAGTAACAGAAAAATTGTCCTTGTGACCGAAAAACCCAAATTTGTTTTAAACCCTTTTTTCCCCTAAATATAATTTTAAAAATATAAAGGTATATATTTGGGGTTTTCTTTGGGCAGCAGAATCAGTTTCTATGTGGGATAGTTGTGATAAATGAAGCTTATTGTCTCCATAGTGGGTCGTCCAGTGTTTCTTTGTGTTTTAAAGGTAAAAAATGTCCAAGGGGGATTTACTGCAATGGTTATCAATGCCATTCATTTTTGCATCACATGTGTTGCATAAACATCATGATATCAAAGTGTGCTTGCAAATAGTGCAGAGAACGTATATTGTTTGAAAGGGTAAAAGGAAAATTGAAAAAACCCTGTAGATTCTACTTTTTTATTTGTGGCCTTTGTCACTTTTGGTGCTTTTGTTTGGTCACTTACTTTTTTCAAAATGCAGCATGTTGCAAGTGTAATGTTTTTAGGCAATTTGTGGCGTTTTCCTCTCTATAAACCTTCATTTTTTTCTGCACCAAAAACTATGTGTGTTTTTGTTTGTGTTTTTTTGTGACATGTGATGAATTACATGTTTGTTATAGGAAGAACTCTCCAGAAAAAAAAAATGAATCAAAAACATATGTACCAATACAAACTTTTTTTGAAAAATATGCATAAAAACTACATGAAGCTTAAGATATAAATGCATGCAGTTTTTGACACATTTAGCAAAAAACACACCATGCAAACCATAGGTGTGAATGGGACCTTACACAGGCTTTGTCTGCTTTTCATAGGCCACATTTGTTGGTAGGGCTTTTTTTGGGTAGAAAAATCAAAGAAAGAGAGACGGCGGGAAAGTTGAGGTTAATGAGCATAGGAATCACTAAAAATGGGGCCCAAAAAATAAACTTCACCGATAAAACCCCAAAAATCAACCCCTGGTGGTCCAAAAAATTTAGCTTATGTTGGGCCCCTAAAAAACCCTCCATGGTGGGTCTCAAAATCAGTCCATGGTGGTTCCAAAAATTTTCAATCCATGGTGGGCCCCAAAAAAATCAACTCCATGTGAACCCCAAGGGAAGTTTTTGGGAAAGTAGGCACTAAATTGCTTTTTCTATTATTTTCCAGTTGCAAATGCCCTGAATCTAGAAAGGTGTTTTGTCATTCATAAATGGGTCTAAAGTTATTGCACCCCCCTGTGTGTTTTGGGCATTTGGACTTGGCCCCATTAGTAAAGGCCTAAAGGTACTGTAAAAAGGATATAGATAGGCTAGAAATAAAAGAAAAGTCATTAGATTGCATTTGTGATGAAACTATGGTGTGACCACGCAAGATGTGGTGGTGGCTCTTTGTGTGTAGAATAAAGGGTGAGACCGAAAAAATAAATTTCAAATTTAAAGTACTGTGTAAATATTAAAATACAAGTAAAAATCTGAAAAAATAATCGTGAGTTTTTAATGTAAAATTGTTTTAGATTCTATTAATTTTAAATACAATTTTATAAGAGTATTTTTATTTTTTTGGGATATTATATTATTTTTATGTTAATTTTTTTTAACATTTTTTTTTACTTTAAATAATTTAATTTTATATAGTTTGATAATGATCATAAATGATTTTTTAATTGTAATGGTATAAGTTAAAGAAATTTTGGACATTTTTTTCCCTACAGCAATCAAGCTCCATTGACTCCTCACGCTCAGGCAGGGCCATATTGATTTGGTCTGGCTGTTCGAGCAGTATTTCCCACATGTAATTTTAATGACCCATATTCATATTGTGTCTAATTTTAGTGTGGTGCCCCCACCCCCAGCGGCCCCCATGTTAGGCCCCATTAAAAAGTGTTGGTCTTATGAACAATGGGCCTAAACCTTAGTTTGGGGGAATTTACTTACAGCCCGCTCAATTTTGACACATTTTAAAGCCCAAGGGTGGTCCTCAGGCACCCCAGTCTGAAACTGGCTATAAGCATTCAGCTTTGCTGTTCAACAATTTGTCAATTGCTGTAACTGCAACTAAAGAATTTGCCCGATGCAAATTTTCTTTTTATCATGAATGTTCACTTGCATTTACATGTTTTGAGAATTTTAGGGAAAGCTATTTAAAATCGTTTTGGGCTCTGAGCACGCAGTGTGCTTTTCCGTCAAAGTAACTGACACTGTGGTGGAACCCATTATTAGTCCAAAGGGTCCGACAGGCACCACCAATGTCCGTCATGCATGGATCCAGCACTGCATAGTGGGTTCTTTTTATAACGGATATAATAGAGCAGCTATTAGGGTCTGTGCATCTAATTTGCACAAATGGCTTTTATAAAGTCATGAATATTTCTTCCTAGAAATCACATTTGCCTTATGTTAAGCTGCATAAACACATCTTCTCTTCGCCAGCAAGCTCTTTTCCATATTTCTTTAATGTGTGTCCCATATTTCTTTCCCTTTACAACCACAGCATTATGAATATTTTATAAATGTACACATATTACAGAGTAGTTTAACTGGAAAAAAACAATTTGATGTTTGATCATATGTCCAGAAAAATGCAGAAAAGCTCAGTCACTCGATCTTATTAGATATTGCGCTCCAGCAAATAGTCTAAATCTTTTCATAGATGTATGGTTTTCCCTTTGAATAATCCTGGTCTGTCTCTATCTATCATTTTAATCATCTTGATGCTTCTCGTCTTTGTCAAAGTCAATAAATATTTAGCATCTGCAGCAAGGATGAAGTAAGCTTGAATACAGAGCAATGACTAGGTATTGAAAGATTAGGGAAAAAGAAAACGGAATACAATTTAATGTAGAAAGAAAACAAATTCTTTCTCAAGTCATTGTGCCTTAGCAATAAACTTCATGAATTTGATCAGAACTTGATTTTTTCTGAAGTGGTATTTATCATAAAGTTTAAAGTGATCTCCAGAGGGAGCCAAGGCATGAATTGCTTGATGGTCACACCATAGGGCAGTCAGAATTTACCATGGCTCTGTTCACCAAAGCTTGTGGTGTCTTTTCCATACATGTACGAAAATTCTCACAAACTATAGCTATTATGGGCTGTGATTTATCAGGTACTTTTATTTATGGGGTTTAATTACACTGCATTGTGGAGCTCCTACAAAAATGTATATACCTTGGTCTACATTTTTTTTTTCAATGGTAGTCAAAGTGCAACGTTTCGCTTTTATATTTGTGATTAGTTTTCTCAGATTGTCGTGTTCGGTTTGACCAAACTTGTAAAAAAATTCTCATTTTAGACATCACAAAATAATTTTTTTTTTACTCTGACGCTTAACATAGCCGAAATCTTGAACATAAATCTAATCTTAAATTGGATTAGTTTTTTTTTTTTTTAACTGGATTTGAATGTGTTAATTTATCCATTCCCTGGCGTTCCCAGGCACTGGTTCTGTCGTGCTTTGGCTCCGTCACTACAATCTGATGTGACTTCTGGTCCAACATCACATAGGTATCCCTGATGTGGCATTGGGCTGGAAGTGACATCAGATGTAAGTGATGTTGGAGCAACAGCGGTATTAGAAATGGCACATGAGAACATGGGAAATTATAAAAATGACATCTCAGCCAGTGTCAAAAATTGTGAGGAAGAAATGCCAGTTAGAAACCACATTTCTGTACCCAAAAAACAAGATTTATAGCTGGCTTTGGACGCACAATTGCCCCAAAAATTTTAAAATCATCACAGCAGTGTTAAAAATTGTGAGAAGAAAGGCCAGTTAGAAACACATTTCTGTACCAAAGGGGCAAGATTTAGCTGGTTTGGACAGCAAATGTCCCAAAAAATTATTAAAAATCACCTTCAGCCAGTGTTAAAAAATTGTGGGAAGGAATGCCAGTTAGAAACAATTTCTGTACCAAAAAAGGGCCTGTATTATAGCTGATTTTCACAGATCATGACCCAAAAATCAATTGACGTGTTGAAATTTTATGAAAAATGACTACGGTAAGTGGGAATTCATATTTTTATGAAACGTGTTCGATTTGGTGTCTTTACAGTCTCTAACCGCAAAACAGCAAATAACTTTGGGCAACTCGAATAATAATTGCATTAAGAATGATCATTTAAAAATTTTTCTTCAGGGACCATTTCTTTTGGAAGAGGAATTTTGAGGTTAGACGGAAAATAGGGAAACAAATCATCAGAGATCACGCCTGATTCATTTTAATGAAATCAACGATTTCCCCATTGGCAGTGGAAAGCGGATGAATTTGTCTGTAATGATCCCAGCTGTGTAAGGTTACCCCTCAGATATGACGTTGGCTGCTGGGCAGGAAAACACCTCTATGGCGTGGCGAGCGAGCTCTAGCCATTCATTCATTCATCAGCGTTGAGATGCAGATAGTCGTGCACCTTGATCTTAAGCCGGTCTCTGTGTGTTGTTTGTGTGCCCTGCATTCCAGGCGTTGCTGAGGTGGTAAATAAGGATTGCCAGAGGTCACTCATTACACCCCTCTTTGCTCGCTTACCACCTGTAGTTCGCTCCATGTTCAGAAAGATAAAAATGTAAAAGGTATAGAAGAGTTTTTCACAGTCTCTTATTGAGAAATTGTACTGCAAAGACGGCAGATCACAGATATTCTTAAATCCCTCCAATTTCAACTGGCCAACTAGGATTAGAAACAGAATTATTTATATCGAATACCTGTGAAATGCGGTCTGGTGGAAGAAATATGTATAACACAATTTGCGTACAAGTGAGCTCTTTGTGGCAAACAGAGGCACGGACTGCAATAAGAGTATTTAAATGTTATATGAATTAATATGGCGGTCTTGGCACCACTGACAACAGGCACAATTTACTAGGAAATATGTATAACACAATATGCGTACAAGTGAGCTCTTTGCGGCAAACAGAAGCACGGACTGCAATAGAACTATTTAAATGTAATATAGATTTAATATGGCGGTTTCCGCACCACTGACAACAGGCGCAATTTACTAGGAAATATGTATAACACAATTTGTGTGCAAGTGAGCTCTTTGCGCCAACCAGACGCATGGACTGCAATAAGAGTATTTAAAAGTTATAGGGATAAGTTATGCCTTTTTTGGAAACACTGACATGCAGTGAGTGCAATAGAACTGTAAAAACAAAAGGGACAATTTCAGCTCCTATCAGAGGTCTGCTGGCCTAAAAAGTGGTAAAACACATTGCTTTTCAATTCAAGGTCACGGAACACACTGGACTACACAATATCACACCTCCTACCCAAACCCTCTCCTCTCCCCAACCTCTCTGCGGCTGCACACACAGTAGATATCTTTAAAACCTTCTCTAACTAAATAAGAAGTGAAATTCTCTAATCTAACTATATTCTAAGCTACAGCTAGGTGGATGGTTTTGTGTATAAGAAGAGACTGTCTCTCTGAGCTGTTAGAACAGCTATTGGTTTAGACGCCGAGACGTCCTGCTGTGAAGTGACATAGCCAGAGAATGAGCTGAACAGGAAATGCAGTTGCATAGATAAAACGAGGTCACGTGATTTTTGCAGCCAATGAGATCCATACACCGCCAAGTGGTGACGTCGTACATCCTCCTCACCCCCCTCTATCCTCGGAGCTGATTGGCTGGCTGCCAAAATTTCATAAAACGCTGAAAAAGGCGCAATAGTAAATTATTATCTATAAGATTGTCACCTACACTATCGCGTGATCGGAAATTTCAGATAAGCCTAAAAACTGTGCCGATTACAACTTTTGTCGATAATATCGCTCGTCCCTACTCCTGACTACCCCGCATGCTAAGAAGATACTATCTGCTAGACAGGAGGCCAGCACTTCTTTAGTGTAGCTGCCCACTGCCCTCCCTGAAGACTGTCAAACTACTTTGTAGTGTGACATTTAGTTGCCTAACTTGCATGCATGCCCTGTAATTAGTTATCTGCTGGACATGCACATTAGACAGGAAGCCAGCTGGTGCTTCTATTGTGTAGACATAAAAGTGCGAACATAATAAACTGAATTAATTAAATAAATAAATAAAAAACCCGGACAGCCCCTTTAATCCATTCAAACCAATTTAAAAAACTAATTCTAATGAAAGTTTAGGATTAGGTTTATGGTTACAGTTGATTTTTTGACACATATCACCAATGGTTGTTTCAGGCTGACCCATATTTTAACGCTTGAGTTTGGAGTGGATTTGACTTTGAACTGAGTCCGAAACGCAACAATTTATTTTATGTACAAATGTCACAAAATTAAACTTGACAGATAACACAATATGATAACGTGGCCAAAAATGTTGTCCCAACTATTTCAATGCTTTTCAGTGGCTTTTGAGATAAGAGCAGATAATATGAAAAGCTGTGATATCAAGCTAATCTGTACATGACAGGAGAGTTTATATGATGAACATACACCCCATGTGTAGTTTGAATGCATCCTAAAAATACAGAATGAACAATTCTATTATGTCTTCTTTTGAGCTATAGTAATAGCGAATATATAGACCTCTCTCTACAGTAAATGTGAAAAAATCTTAAGCATGATTGGTAATTATAAATTAGTCACCAGTCATTTGGACTTTGATGGTAGTCAAAACTCTTTTTTTTTATCATTAATTTCCATTGCTCAGGTAACGTATTGTACTGTACAGAGATCACCACCATTAGTCACTATCTCCAATGGATGATCCCGTTTCCTTACCTCAGACATACAGTATGCATTCTAGGACCAATTTCGTATGAAGCAAATTAACAGCAAATCAGTTGTTTTTGGAGGGAGTTGTGGGAGGAAATCTGTATGGTAAAGTACAAGCATTTAGAGCAATAAGTTACAGATTATTTTGCTATAATTAGATTATTTTTATTAAGAGAAGGGGAACATCTCTCCTTATGGAGAGCACCAGTTAAGGTGTGTAGTGTTTTGATTGCCTTTTAGCACACCACTATTATTTTTATTAGTCAGTATTATTTACCCATTCAATTATTTGGGGGAAATTAATAGAACTGTACAGTACATTACCTATCATATTTATTGTTCCATTTTGGGTTAAGAAAGTTGTAATAAAAAAAAAATAATAATAATAAAAAAAAAATATATATATATATCTTTATCTGCATTCAAGGCATTAGTGTTTACTCAGCTTTAGTATAATGCTTTTTTTTGTGTGCTATTTATCTGTCATAGCAGTAAAATAAAAATAATGGAGTGTTTAATGTGTTGAACGTCGACAGCACCCAACAGACCCCACTAACTTCTAATGGCGTTCACTGGTATCCACCACGTTTATCTTTTGTTCTGATTGGATGTATGCTAGACAATTGTTCCCATAAAATATGATGGAGCCTCTGACGAAGAAGTTAACAGAGCCTAATACTGGTGTGGATATGACATGCATTTAAAAATGGAATCAATGTGATATTCCCAACATGTGTGACACTAACATTAAAAAGTTCTGTTACATATTCTTATTTGTGACTGAACAACTAATTCCCTTTTTATGGACTTAAAATGAAAATCTGATATGAAAGCCTAATGCACATAGTTTGTACTGTGAAGCTGAAGGCACTGCATGTGCCATCACATTGTGTCACTCTATGGCACTATATAAACAAGTTATTCATATCAGAAGCAAGGATTCTTGGGGAGGATATTTTCTAAATGCATCAACATGTAAAATACATATGGCACCATTTTGTGGCAGATGTCATATAAATCCAAGTAAAAAACCCTCTATATACCTCAGAGGTCAGCGGAGGTGCAATAAGCGTCCATTTATTTCTTTGAGAGCCGTATCTCAGCTTTGTGCAGTACATCTCAGAAACTGCATAACGCCACATGAGATTCAAGGTAAGTGTTCCAGTCTGTAACACCGTGTTCACATTCGCACTGTGAATTCCATTTTTTTTATTGTAGGAGCATAAAAATTTAATTAAAGGTGGGTTGGATCGGTCACAGCATTCGGACAACGTGTCTGTCGTGTTGCTGTAAAAATTTATTCTGTATGCTGTGTTATTTTCTTTTATCATATCATGTTGAAATCTGTGACAGAAGCTGCAACCCAATGGGACACCAAGGCACATGTGAACATAGACTAAGCAAGAAAAATATGCACTTATAGCAATAAATCTTCTATTTAGAACAGACCTGGACATCATAAAGCCCAACAAACTATTTCTGGCGGCCTGCAAACTGGACGGGTTTATGCAAATCCTGCCCCAAAATGTCCATTCCCAGGCAGCCCGGGGGACAGTTTGGAGAAATTTCTGGGTGGTCAGGCAACATTCAAGGGCGGTTCAGGGCTCTTTCCAGGCAGTCCGGTGCATGTTCCCAGTTAATCTACTGGTTTATGTGGCAGTCTGAGCCGCCACCTTCTGCCAAATTATACACGTCTGATTTAGGAATTCTCTTTAAGGAAATGATAAACAATCACTAAATCACATAGATTACATTTTTGATATATACTTCATGACAGCAATATCATCTTCTACAATTAAAGCTGAATATTATATTATGGTCTCGCAATAGGTAGGAGGCTGATGCCATGAATTATATCATCCAGTTTCTCATAGTAAGCTGACAAGGAGCCAGATTACTTCCTTTAAATTAAACCATCCACTACTTTATTGTTGAGAATTGGTGGTTTAGTAAATCTCCTGCTTTCTGTTTTCTTCTTCGGTAAAGTGCTTAAATCACGTTTGATCTTTGACAACCATAGTATATGCTGAGATTATAAATCATTCAGAATGGCAGAGTGTTTGCACTTAGACCAATGAATCCTGTACGTAGGTAACTCTTACATTGCCATGGATCAGTAATGCAATATAAGGCAGCATTTTATGATTCAGCACCAAGTAATAATACATGTGGAAGACAGTAGTGTAATATATAAAGATAAATAGACCTCAGTAAATCCATTTTCCATCTGAATTTTCATGGGCTGCCTGCGCATTTACTTATATCAGATATTTAAATATACACAAGATTGCTGGAGGAGATTGTTAGGGTAAGAAGCTAAAATAAACCAGTTAGGTGATGTGTGCTACCCTATCTGAGAGCAGTATGTAGTAAGTGGAGAGAGGCTGAGCTCTGTGATATATAGGTTTTTAACATCTGATGCTGAATTTCTGAGTAAAAAATGAGAGTATATCTTAAAAGTGAAACTGAAATTCCCGTTTATCCCGCCCACACACGAAAGAATATTAAGACGTATGTAGCTATGTAAAATTCTGGATCCTGGCTGGTGGTGGCTTCGGGGTCAGAGATGGGATCTCCCCTGGAGCAGATTGGTTCTTGCCTTGTAGTTTTCAGGGCTTTCACCAGTGGGGAGGCTGCGTTTAACATCATTTTCTCCCTCCCATCACCCACATTTCCTCCACCCTTGGTTGAACTTGATGGACACGTGTCTTTTTTCAACCGTACTATGTAACTATGTAACAGTGATTTACAGTTTACTCTATACACACACTATATGTTGGTCGAGTAAGCAGGTCTTCCACTGTCTCCTAATGAGTCCAGTCAGGTTGTTGTTGTTTCTCAGAAATTCTGTTCCACATCATATAAGCCTATATATCACAGAGCTCAGCTTCTCTCCCACTATCACATCCTGCTTTCAGACAGGAGGGCATAAACCACTTGACAGGTTTGCTGTAAGTTTTTTAGTCAAACTAAGGGATTGCACTCAGCAATTTTTTGATCACTTTATTAAGTGTATTATGCCTCTCATGGTAATACTGAAATTGATTGTTTTAGCTCTAGTTTTTTTTTTTTTATAACCCTGTTCTTCACAGCCTGCTTCAGACCCACATCAGCTCTGGTATTCTTAGCTGATGCTGTTACAGTGATATGAGTGTTTGAGGTTTGTAAACTGTAGAGCACAAGGCTACAGAGTTCTGGAGGGCTAAAGTTTGTCAGTAACATAAATAAACAAGCTCCTGTGCTAGAGATAACACTGAGCAGGAAGTGAATCACTATGGCTGCTGCAGAAATGAGACTGGGGAGGGATGATTGGTAGCCCATGAAAGCTTGTGTAAACAAGCAGGAGATAAAATCTGCTCTGTCTCTTAAAGCAAAATCAAACAGCAGTGTATTTTAGCACGTTTAAAGCTAATCATTGGGGTGAGAAAACTCCTTTAAGGAAGGCACTGGTACATGGAATACCATGGAAGGACAACTGAGAGCCCACTAGCTTCTAATGTACTCAATCAACATGCTACGATAGCCTTGTAAAACTGCCAAGGGTTTAAAGAGAGAGTCCCCTCCCACTGTTAAAACACTGTGCTGAGGCCGATAGCATTGACTGTGCCTGGTAAAAATGGTTTATCTGTTCCATTATTGTGTACACAGGAGAATCTTTGTCAACCTACACGTAGTTTTCAGTTACAAGATTTAGGAGTGGTTTATATCCGTGTTGAAGGCTCTGTTCAGAGCCTTTATCACAGATTTAGTCAAAAATAACAACAAAAATAGTGCATGTAGCAAACAACATGACAGAAATCCAATGAACCTCAATGTAGGCAATAGAATCCTATGAGCGCCGTTGGTGTTCGTAACATAACAGATCCGGCACTGCTATTACTTTTGGATTTCTGTTTTTATGACGGAACAGATAACGGAATTTCCCGGTAGGTTTTGGGCCAATTCTTTAACCCTTCCCGACACTGGCAAATAATTGGCTCTAGTATTTTTCCCCCTTCCTTCCAAAAAGCCATAACTTTTTATTTCTCCATCTATGTAGACATATGAGGGCTTTTATTTTGCAGAACAAAATTGCTAAATGTGCCATGTTTGTGGGGATTTTGTTTTTACAGTGTTCCCTCTTTGGCATAAGTGGTGTGTAATCTGTGTTCTGTAGGTTGATAAGATACCAAATATGTAGGATTTTCATTCTCTTATGGTACCGTTAAAAAAATAAAAAAAAAAATTCTGTGACCAATAACTTTTTTGTACTCCCACCTGCAGACTAAAAGGGGCATTTTTAGGGCTAAAGCAATTTTTAGTGGTACCATTTTGGGGATGCAATTTTTTTTTTCATCTTTACACTAATTGTATAAAATATGTAGGGGGGTTTAAAACCCCAAAGGGAACCTTTCCCAGGAAAACCCGCGCAGGGTCGTTTGGGAACTTAACCAGGTGCCTTTATTTGCCAAACCCTTTTACACAGCACACTCAAAAACCAAAGGGTTGCTTTAGCTGTGCCGTTTATAAAGTCTTTAAACAAACAATGCTGGAGTGGCAAAAATACATTTTTGCCCCATGTGGGCGCTCCCAGTCCATTGGCGCCCGGGGGAAGGGGTTCCCGGCAGATATCCTGTCACCTCCGACCTGCAAAACATAGCTTTTACTAAAATTCTAAATGAGACTGGGCCCACACCCCCCCCTCACCCACTTACCGGCTTACAAATATTAAAAAAGTGGCCCGGCCCGGGGAAAAAAAATGGGGCGACCTCCCACCCCTTCTTTGGCCGCTCCGGTAAAGCCCGGCCCGGAGTAACCTTTTATCAGCAGTTTTTACTAATAATACCAATCATGTAGTTGCCCAATTGGCCTCTGACACATTTAAAACTGGGTTTACCCTCACCCATAAACCCGGCAAAAAACGGTTTAAACATTCTCCCCTCAATGACTGTGCCTTGCTCCCGCTTACATATCCCCCCCCCCCCCCCCCTCTGCCCAAAGCCAGGGTTCTGGGCACCTTCCCCCATCATTTAAATGGCACCCAAAACAGGCATTTGGATTTCCCTTCAGTTTTCCTGGCCTATGCTCCAGAGAAAAATTAAAAAATCCTGTAGAGCCCAAAAACCAGCCCGGGGGACCCTAGCCTTTTTCCCCTTCTTTTCTCTTTAGCCATCTAAGGGGCATGTTTGAAACCACCTAAAATTTCGCCTAGCAGGGAATACTGAAGGGAATCCAGGGCCCACTTTATGGCCGGATTCTTTTTCAATAATTTGGTTTTTGCCCCAGCTGGGGGTAGTTCCTACTCAAAAAAACAAGGGCTGGGGTGTTCCCTCCTTTTAGACTTTGGGGGGCTTCACGGCACCTAACCCCATTCGATGCAATCTTCCCGGACGACAAACTCTTTTGGGAATCCCGGGGCAACTAACACAGGCTGCTTCCGAGGGCAAATCTTTTAAAAATTTTGGGAAAATTCTTTTAGCCTCTGGGACCACTTTACCAAAGGGCCCATTTTTCCCCCTTTTTTTCAGGGTTTTTCAGGGGGAAAGCTATCTCGGCAACTTGGGGGGAAAAACCCCCTGTAATAACCCACAAACCCCGGAATCTTGAACCCGTTTTTTGTTTTTGTGGGGGGGGCCAGTTTTTAAAATTTCCCCCACTTTGTTAAGCAGGGGTTTTTTTTTCTCCCCGTTTACAAATTTAAACCCAAGTATCGGGGTTCCCCATCCCCATGGGACACTTACTTGGGGTTTTTAGTTGGGAAACCCGCCCCTTCCCTTAAAAAGGTCAGGAAAAGGGTTGGACTTTTCCTAGGGATTCGCCCAAAGTGTAAAAAATCATGATATGTTTTAAGTAAGCAGCAGCATATTTTCTGTGTGGACGTAAGACCCATCCAATTTGCCCTCGGAAATGTGGGGGGGGCCCCTTTCAAACCAACCCCGGGATCCTAATATATTGGAAACATCCCCAGGTGTTTGGTGAAAAATGTCTTTCCTTTTCCCTTTTGACAGCGGGGTTTTGCCAGTACCTTTGGGGAGATCTAGGGGAAAATGATATACGAGCCCGGACCTAAACCTCTAAAAGCTTCGTCTACCCCCGGGATGGGGGAAGCAACCCCAAATTTAGGCACTTCGTTTTAGTTTTTTCGATAGTTTTTTGCAAAAAACCACTCCCCATTGGGTTTTGGGACCAAAAACTATTGGATTTTGGCCCCCCACTTTTTGGGGCTCTCAATTTAAAACCCCCCTTCACATTCCCGGGACTTCCATTGCAAAACCCCACGGGGGGCCTCAGGAAAACCCGGGAATTTTTTCCCGGTTCACCTCCCCAAATTTCGGATCTGTTAAAACTCGGGGTTCAGTTACCGGGGTAAGACCTGGTTACTCTTTAAAAAATGTCCCTATTTTGTTGGGAAAAAGTTGCCCTACACTGCTGTTTTTGGGCAAGGGGATTGGGTTCTTTCAATTTTTACTCCCCCCCAATTTAAAGGAAATCGAGTTTTATCCTCGGCAAGGAAACTCCTGGGGAGTCCCTATTTCCCTTAAGGTTTTTTTAAAAAGAATTTTTTTTGAAGTTTTTGATGGGGTTTTTACCTTCCCGGGTGGGTTTTACCCCCCGGGAGTTAACCTCGCCCCATCCCCTTACTTTCCTCATAGGGGCCCCCGCCATTTTTGCGATAAATTTTTCTCAACTTGGGACTAGTTTAAAAAAAAAAACCGGGCTTTGGGGTGAAGGGGAAAACCGGGCCCCCCCAAAACCCGTTGTACACCCTGGATTGCGCCTCCTGGGGCCGGAGAAGATGGTGTTTCCGATTGGGAAACACTTTGGGGTATTCTTTCTTTCATTTGGTTTAAAATGCCCCTATACCGTTTAAAAAAAGGTAAAACCCCACTCTCCCAAGGGGCCCCCTTTTGGGAAATATCCAGTAAAACCCCCCCGAGGAAATTTTTACCGACAAATTTTTCAAAAGGAGAAAACCCCGTAAGGCTTTGGGGGGACTTCTCGGATAGAAAACGCAGATATAGCACAAAATCCCCCAAACCCGGGCCATCCTTTTTACAAATTTTTTTTTCATGGCCTTTAGCCCTCTTGTTTTAAAAACGCCCACAAGGCCAAACCTTTTTGGGGGGGAATAGACCCAAAAAAGGGGGAATGGGAGATCTTTAATGCCTTACCCAAAAATCTTGCATGATCCCTTTAAAATGAAAGGGGGTTTCCCCTTTTCTTTTTGAGAATCTCCTTGGGCAACCCCCGGTTTTTTGCAAAAAGTAAAACCCCTCCCCCGGGGAATTGTTTTAGAGGGAAAGGGAAATTTCCCGAAATGGCACTGGGGTTCAAGGGGAACCGGGTTTTGGGGGGGCGTCCATATAAACTAGGAAAGTCTGGTGCCCCCCATAGATTTTTCCCAAAGGGGCCGACCCCAAATCCAAGGGTATCCCATCAAAAGGGACTTCAATAAAAAAAAGGGGGGGCACCCGGGGTGGGAAGTGGGGAAACGGGGAAGGGGTTTTTCCTGACATACTGGACAGGGGTGACAGTAGTCCCGAATTTTCCGGGAGTGGCCGTTTATCCCGGGAAGTGGGGGTGGGTCTCTTTAATTCCCGGTGGCCCTTTTGGGAGAAAGCCCATTGTTTATTAGGAGCTGGTTTGTCTCCTGTTGTGCCCCGTCAGACTTCTGAGGGCCTGCTGCTGCTGCGTTTTTTGGCAAACACCCCCGGGGGTTTTTTTAAAAAAATCCTCCATGCCCAAAAACCCGTGTTTTTAACTGGGGTTTCCCGCCTTAAACCCAGGACATATAAAGGTTTTCTGCAGGCCCATGCCCGCATCCCCCACCAAAATTTTAGGGGGTTCAAAACCCCCAAAGGTAAACCTTTCCCAAAAGGAACCCCCAGCTCTTAAATTTGCCCCCAACGGTATACACAGCCACTTAAAAACCAAAAAGGGTTGCTTCCGCCTGGAAAAAAAAATGGGAGCGACCTCCCCACCCGTCTTTGGCCCCTCCGGGAAAGGCCCCGGGCCGGAGTAAAAGGGTATCAGCCAAATTATACTAATAAAACCAAGCTTTTCAGTTGCCCAAACAACTGACCCATACTATACGGGTTTTCCTCCCGATACCAAAGGCCCTGAAAGGGGGGACAATATTCCCATCAATGACTGGCCTTTTCCCCCTCTTACAATAATATATATATAAAAAAATATAATATATATATTTATATATATTTATTAAAAAAAATATATATATAATAAATTATACATTATTTTAAATCCTGCCCCTTCAAAAGTTTGGGGGGCCCAAAATAATTTTGTGTTTTCCTTGAAGACTCATACTTTTATTTATCAATTGAGTTGCAAAATGAATAGAAATATAGTCCGGACATTGACAAGGTTAGAAATAATGATTTTTATTTGAAATAATAATTTTCTACTTCAAACTTTGCTTTTGTCGAAGAGTGCTCCCTTCGCAGCAGTTCCAGCATTGCAGACCTTTGGCATTCTACCTGTTAATTTGCTGAGGTAATCTGGAGAAACTTTACCCCATGCTTCCAGAACCCCTCCCACAAGCTGGATTGGCTTGATGGGCACTTTTTGCTTACCATAAAGTCAAGCTGCTCCCACAACAGCTGAATGGGGTTGAGATCTGGTGACTGCGCTGGCCACTCCATTACAGATAGAATACCAGCTGCCTGCTTCTTCCCTAAATAGTTCTTGCATAATTTGAAGGTTTGCTTTGGGTCATTGTCCTGTTGCAGGATGAAATTGGCTCCAATCAAGTTCTGTCCACAGGGTATGGCATGTCATTGCAAAATGGATTGATAGCCTTCCTTATCCAAAATCCCTTTTACCTTGTACAAATATCCCACTTTAACAGCACCAAATCAACTCCAGACCATCACATACCTCCACCATGCTTGACAGATGGCATCAGGCACTCTTCAAGCATCTTTTCAGTTGTTCTGTGTCTCACAAATATTCTTCTGTGTGAACACCTCAGACTTCGATTCCTCTGTCCATAACACTTTTTTCAATCTTCCTCTGTCCAATGTCTGTGTTCTTTATCCCATATTAATATTTTCCTTTTATTAGCCAGTCTCAGATGTTGCTTTTTCTTTGCCACTCTGCCCTGAAGACCAGCATCTCGGAGTTGACTCTTCACTGTAGACGTTGACACGGGCGTTTTGCGGGTACTATTTAATGAAGCTGCCAGTTGAGGACCTGTGAGGCGTTGATTTTTCTCAAACTAGAGGCTCTAATGTACTTGTCTTGTTGCTCAGTTGTGCAGCGGGGCCTCCCACTTCTGTTTCTACTCTGGTTAGAGCCTGTTTGTGCTCTACTCTGAAGGGAGTAGTACACACCATTGTAGGAAATCTTCAGTTTCTTGGCAATTTCTCGCATGGAATAGCCTTCATCTCTCAGAACAAGAATAGAGGGTCGAGTTTCACATGAAAGTTCCCTTTTTCTGGCCATTTTGCAAGTTTAATCGAACCAACAAATGTAATGCTCCAGATTTTCAACTAGCTCAAAGGAAGGTCAGTTTTATAGCTTCTCTAATCAGCAAAACTGTTTTCAGCTGTGCTAAATACTTGCACAAGGGTTTTCAAGGGTGTTCAAAATATCCAATAGCTTTCCAACATAGTTAGCAAACTCAATGTACCATTAGAACAATGGAGTGATGGTTGTTGGAAATGGGCCTCTATACACCTATGTAGATATTGCATTAACATCCTGACGTTTGCAGCTAAAATAGTCATTTACCACATTAACAATATATGGAGTGCATTTCTGATTCATTTAATGCTAGCTTCATTGAAAAAAACTGTGCTTTTCTTTCAAACATAAGGAAATTTCTAAGCGACCCCAAACTCTTGAACAGAAGTATATATATATATATATATATATATATATATATATATATATTGTAGCGCCTCACTCATGCTTGGACGCCATTTTGGCCATGCTTGGCTCATGGCATCACCATCTTTCGTAAACGGATGGCACCGACAACGTCTTCTTCTTTAACTCAGCCTGTTTTATTTTTGGCACGGGTTGATAATACAGCACAATCGTAACATAGAGTAAACAAAACCCTAGGCCGTCTGGCCGCTAGCTATACTAATAGCCACCCTAACTATCGTGGTCTGGACCTCACGTCCAGCCCCACAAACAATCACCGAATCACCAGACACCGCTGGTTCAGGCTTCCTCCAGCCTGGGGGGTAAGAAGAGCCTTCCTTACTTGCTCCCTTGCTGCTCCAACTGCAGGTAGCAGACCACACCCCCCCGGTCACTGGAAAAGACAGGCTTTTTATAGCCATCCCGGGTCTGGCCCAAATTCCGACATGGAACCTGGAGACTGGGATGCGGGAACAGCCAACCCACACCATCTGCAGCTGTTGGGGAAGCCAAACCATAATGGCTGGATATCAGCCATGCTATATACAGCTGTCAGCAACCTAGTGTTGCTGACAGATTAACAATTTGCTCCCCCCACTAAGCCCAGGCTCTTGGTGGCACGTCTCTACCAGGACGACCTCCACTAGTGGCAGAGACAGGAACTACCTGTAGTCACTTTGTCACACAATCCCTCCCTCTGATAAAGCCGTAGGGCTTCTCATTATTACCAGGCTCCCTCCGGGGTCAAAGCTCCTATTTTGGGGCAACGTCTTCCCTAAAACCTCAGGGGCAGAGATGATATTGGGTCACATACCTAGGTGGGCTCTTTCCCATGCATTCGCCCTACAAGGGGCAACAGACTGATCATAGCCATTTTTTTACGGTGGCACAACCCATGCACGCTCTGCAACAAGGATGTAATCACCCATTAGCCCGCTTACTGACATTCACAGGGTTAGTATGACAACCCCTTCCCAGCACTATCAGCCCCATTTAGGCTGCTTCCACAAACAGACTACGTTGGCTTGGTGCCCACTGGGCAGAGTTTTCCCTATCTTGGGTCTAGCATGAGCCAGGGGCCCCTGGTTGGTCTCAGCAACCGCCCTAGTGTCACCAGAAACTGTAATGACAGCAGGGCCGGGACAAGGCATTTTGGTGCCCTAGGCAAGTACAGTCAATGGCCCCCCCCTTTCCCACTCCCAAAAAATGGCCCTCCCCCCACTAATCCTCTCACCCCCTGCGCCAGGTCCTGTCACTAATTTTTTCTGCACATTCCACATAGCTCCTGTCCATTCCTCAGCAGTCACTGCAAAATTAACAAATTAGCTTTTTCAAAAATCGCTTCCCCTCCGTATGACAGTGAAATACAATTACAATAACAATTCACCAAATATTCCCCCGATACATGGGCAAATTACCAGACGAAGGATTGTTACTAAAAAACACTCCTTACAAAACCAAGACCCCAAATTATTATACTTAAAGATCAAAAAAATCATGCCAGACCCTGGCCCGAACGCGACCCCACTTGTGACTATCAGCTGTACACAGGCTCTGATTACATAACCACCGCCATACAGTGACCATATAGTGGTAGATACTAGTTGTTTTTGTAGCGCTCTCCCAGAATATAAGTGATCACACTGCAGTTACATTTAGTGAATCACAGGAGACATCATTTTGATCAGCGTCGTTCCACCTTCCCTTTTTCTTCTCCATCCGGTCACACCTTCATGCTGATTGCTCCCGGCCAATACTCGTCCCTGCAGATTTGGACACAAATATCTTGACTCTCACATTTCCAGCAACTCCTTACTTATAAGTATATAATTCCCCTCAGTTAGACAGGTATATAGATATGCCCTCTCTGTCAGGCAGGTATATGTATATTGTCCCCTTAGACAGGTAGGTATATAAATATAGGGGCACTCAGGCAAGGGATATAGATATATGGTCACTCTCAGGCAGGTATATAGATATAGGGTAATTCTCAGGCAGGTATATAGATATAGGGTCACTCTTTAAAGGGAGGGTATATAAATATTGGGTCACTCTCAGGCAGGTATTTAGATATAGGGTCACTCTCATGCAGGTATATAAATATAGGATCACTCAGGTAGGTATATAGATATAGGGGCACTCAGGCAGGTATATAGAAATAGGGGCACTCAGGCAGGTTATGAGGGCTCAGGCAGGCGTATAGGGGCTCAAGCAGCTGTATAGGGGCTCAGGCAGGCGTAGGGGGGTCACACAGGAAGGAATTATAGGGGCGACCGGCAGTATATAGTAGGCCACAGGCAGGCATTATAGGGGCCACGGGCAGTATATAGGGGGCCACAGGCAGGCATTATAGGGGCCACAGGCAGTATATAGGGGGCACAGGCAGACATTTTAGGGGCCACAGGCAGTTTATAGGGGGCCACAGGCAGGCATTTAGGGGCCACAGGCAGTATATAGGGGGCCACAGGGAGGCTTATAGGGGCCACAGGCAGTATATAGGGGCAAAACAGGCAGGCATTATAGGGGCCACAGGCAGTATATTAGGGGGCCCACAGGCAGGCATTATAGGGGCCACAGGCAGTATACAAGGGGCACACAGGCAGGCAAAATAGGGGGCCACAGGCAGTATATAGGGGGCACACATGCAGGCATTATAGGGGCCACAGGCAGTATATGGGGGGTCACAGGCAGTATATAGGGGCAACAGGCAGGCATTATAGGGGCTACAGGCAGTATATAGGGGGCCACAGGCAGGCATCATAGGGGCCACCCGACAGTTTTATGGGGCCACAGGCAGGCACTTAAAAATAACAACATTAATACTTACCTGCTTCCCGGGCGCGCGCTCCTCTTCTCTCCTCTTCAGCCACGCGCTCCTCCGGCAGCTCCTCGAGTACACAGCCTATGACGGGCTGTGCGCCCGAGGAGAGGCAGCGTCGCGATGACATCACATCATCGCGACGCTGCCGTCTGAGGCGCACGGAGCCGCCGCGGGTCCTCAGCACTATGAGGACCCGCCGGCCCCGCTGTATCGGCCCTGCGGCTGGATCCTCCGGTGAGCGGGTCCGACACTATCTGCGGGGCAGGGAGCGCTCGCTCTCTGCTCCGCAGAAGCGGTCGAAGAGGCGGCCCGGCGCTTCTGGCCCATGGGCAGCAGCCTGGAGCCCGGCGACGTTCGGGCCCCTGCCTGCGCCCCTTAGTGATAGGCAGAGGTAGGCGCCCAAGTGATCGCCTACCTCTGCCTACCCGTCGTCCCGCCTCTGAATGACAGCACACCTGTCAGGGTCGCTATTCATCCTGGCCCCTAGGGGCGCACCTGAGCCAAAACCTGCAACCTCTATGTCTGCAGGATTATAATGGGTCCCCAACATCTCTTCCTCACCAGGCCTCTGGTCCTCACTGACCATCTCTTGTCTCTTAGGGTCAGATACAGCCTCAAATTTCTCTGGACCCTGAAGCTCTGTCTCTTGGCTACCGGCTTTACCTGGTTTCTACCCGAGGAAATGTGGTTTACCTCACTGACCCCCTCAGCGATTTATACCCTCCAGTGAGTAGGACCATCTGTGGCACCATGTGCCTCTGTGACACCCTTAACCTGTAGGTTAACAATAACATCAACATTAAAGACAGTTGCAACATCAAGGGAAGCCCTGCAGATTACCTCTGCCTCTTTATCAGGTGTGAGTTCCTGATGTTTAAGGACTCGCTCGTCCCTCCATACCCCTGACTCACCACAGCAGGAAGATCATATTCACGGTCTGTTTCCTCCCTTTCATGCACTACCCTTGTTTGACTACAGGGGTCACTGGCAGGCATTCGATCTATACAACTTCACCAGGTTGATTGTGGTGCCCATCTCAGCAAGCTTACATTTTACTACAGGGTCCATTAACCCTGCATATTCTGCCATACAGGCCTCCTCACAATCAGCAGGCATTCTACTAATATCAGAGCATACACCCAGCTCTGTGGTGTCTAGCAGTTCCCTCCTTCCATCACTGCAGTCTTTGTGACCATGGCAGAAAAAGCTACTGGCAATACAGCAACCATTGAGACAAGTGAAATCCGTAGAACTAAAGGTCCCAGCACACATTTTCTCTACACAGGTATTTGAGGTCTCATTCATGCAGGCATACATCTCACCAGAGTCTGGACACACCCTCATTAAACTAGTCTCCTCACACATTTTAGGAGTGCAAACATCCCCAGCATTCTCCTGTTCCCTTCCAGGCTGCACACTGAAACATGAAAGCTCCTCTCTGAGAACAACAGCAGTCACACAGAACTGGTGGCTATCAGTCCCTGGGCACGCATTATCTGCGACTTGCAAGCTACCATCAGGTACACACAGTGCGCTGGGGTCACTGGCAGACACACTCACCAACTGGACTCCAGACACTTCACACACATCTTCAGGGCACACACACTCATACATTTTTACAGCAGAAGGTGCAGGAGATACCATGTTGCTAGGGGCAACCACATTAACTCCTCCTGAGTCTGTAGTGTTAACCCATGTTCCAGATTGTCATGCACCCCAGAACATAGACTCTCTGCTATAGACTCAGCACTGTTAAACATGACCTCTAGGGGCACACCTCAGCTTGTCTGCTCTACTACAGCACCCCTAGACACTTGTTCACACCTATGAGTAACTGGAGCTAACTTTGTGATACCGCTCCCCTCCTCCTGCTCAGGTAGCCATTGATTACAGGCCCCTTTTCCACCTTAGTAACCTTTGAAACAGGTAATATAGTGCATCTGCCCTGAACATAGAGTCCATCAGACTTTTCTAGTCCAAAATACATGGTGTCAGTCTTGTCAACTCTCATCCCAGGGACTTTTGGAGATGACCACTCTAGCTCCTCCCTCTCAGGCATTGGCACCACATACTCCATAGGGGCACTTCCAGGAGAAGTCACTTGTTTTCCCCGATACTTGGCTGTTGCCCACAAGTCCCTGAAATGGGGAAGTCTCTGCCAAGTAGACAAGCCAGACTGTAGGTTCTCACAGACCCTAGCGTATGCACGACAGTCCCACAGCAGGTTTCAAAAATGCATTAGAACGGTCTACCGTTTCTGGTCGAGTCTTCATACCAGGTGCGATGTCTGGGTGCACTCGGGAGACATCTTGGCGGCAGTCCATGTCCACCCAGAATGGGAGATCATCCACCAGCAGCCAACACATCCGTGGCAGCACATCCTCTGACCTGCAGATCACCGGACCCTCAGGAGCAGATCTTGCTCTATGGCCCATCCAACATGGCTCCTCCTGCTGGACAGTGGCGGTTCTCAGTTGCTGCGATTTGTTGCGCCGCTTTGACTTTCCCTTGGAAGGACGATCTGGTTTTGGTCTTCAAGGTACTGTGGCACTGCCGGCTGGGTGGTCATGCGGCACACCAACTCAAAGATGTCCTCCATATCCGAAACAAAATTTTTCCTGGCAGCAAGACATTCTCTTTACTGGGGGTGCATCCCCTGTCTTTCCCGAGACAGTTTCCTGCTCCACTAAGGCAGTCTCTTCAGCACCCAAGGCTGCTGCGGGGGTGTCTCTCTTCAGAGAAACCTTAGCTCACCCGAGCGAACATCCGCAGTCCTATGCAACGGCCTTTTTCCTTTGCACCGCTTTGTGCACACATCCGTTGTGCCAATTATGCCCTTCACATGCCTCAAACCCTATGTAGCGCCTTTACTCATGCTTTTGGGCGCCCTTTTGGCCACGCTTGGTCATGGGAAACGCCCCCTTTTTTGTAAATGGATGGCACCGACAACGTCTTCTTCTTTAACTCAGCCTGTTTTATTTTTGGCACAGGTTGATAATACAGCACAATCATAACATAGAGTAAACAAAACCCTAGGCCGTCTGGCCACTAGCTATACTGATAGCCACCCTAAATATCATGGTCTGGACCTAATGTCCAGCCCCACAAACAATCACCGTATCCCCAAAGTCACCGCTGGTTCAGGCTTCCTCCAGCCTGGGGGGTAAGAAGAGCCTTCCTTACTTGCTCCCTTGCTGCTCCAACTGCAGGTAGCAGACCACACCCCCCCGGTCACTGGAAAAGACAGGCTTTTTATAGCCATTTCCGGGTTGGCCCAAATTCTGACCATGGAACCTGGAGACCGGGGATGCGGGAAACAGCCACCCACCCATCGCAGCTGTTCCGGGGAAGCCAACCCTAATGGCTGGTTTTCACCATGCAATATACAGCTGGCAGCAACCTAGTGTTGCTGACAGATAACAATTGGCTCCCCCCACCAAGCCCAGGCTCTTGGTGGCATATTTCAGAATATCCATGTAGAGTTAGATTTACAGTCAATGGGCAGCTGACATCTAGTTAAAGGGGACCTATCACCATTATTTTCCTATGTGAGAAAAAAAGTGACAGACAAAATTATAAGACTTTTCTCATTAGCAAGTTCCTGATTATTACAGGGACAAAGGTTTCACTGTCAGTTTATCAGAGAGAGGGCACAATCTGGTGAGATTCCTTCTTCTCTGGGAAGATACAAACTGTGTGGAGGGACATTAATCAATTTAGTATCTGAATGGTAGATGGAGCTTTATGTTCAGATCTTGCCAGGATTTAAATGATTTGTTGATCTTGTGGGGGTTAGCATCACAAACTGGTAGGCAACAAGGGCTTCAACAGACAGAGAGAGTTACACGAGATGTAAAAGTCCAAGCCCAGGCGCTGCCTGGGTTTATTTAGCAAGCAAAACAAAACAAAGGTCTTGAACTCCAGGCCAAACATAAATAAAAGACCTGCTCTGCTGAGCACTTACTAAACATAGGTCTGCAGATCCCAGCATGGCTTTCCTCTTAAACAGCAGATGTCCACCAGAGACAAACATAGGCCTGCAGGCCCAGGCTTTATAGAGACTGATGCCAGCCACACCTGGTACGTGGGAGTGGCCACCTACCCATCACTTTGGCCACTCCAGGAAAAGTCGTCCTGGACTAAGCGGATTGGAACCACTTATACTAAGATGTGTCAGTGACATAGTGTTACTGACACACAAAACTGTCTGCCTTCCTTCACCGAGCCCAGGCCTCTCAGCGACAGGCCTCTGTCCATATACTCCCTAAAGCCACATATGAGAGTAGTCTAGGGGAAAAAATACCTTCCATCAGCAACTCTGCCTATCACCGTCTCACATGCCCTCCCCCCTCTGTTCGAATCTGTGGAGTTGGACACTTTTAGCCACCATGCAGTGTATTCTGGAAAGAGCATCAGCATTACCCTGTAGCTTCCCTGTTCTATGTTCCACTGTAAATTTGAAATTTTGCAACGTTAGGAACCACCTTGTGACTCTAGCGTTTCTTTCCTTCACCTGACACTTCCAAGTTAATGGAGAGTGGTCCGTGATTAATCGGAAGTGAACGCCCAATAAATAATATTTAAGGGACTCGAGAGCCCATTTAATGGCCAAGCACTCCACTTAACAATGCTGTAGTATTTTTCAGCGGGTGTGAGCTTCCTACTTAGGTATGTGATGGGATGCTCTTCTCCATGTATCTCCTGGGCACTGCACCCAGTCCCATATCAGATGCATCTGTTTGCACAATAAATAATTTTTGGGGGTGACCAGTACTGATCTATCACAGAGAGCCAGTTTTAATACCTGGAACACCCTTTCCATGTCAGGGTTCAATGTGACCATGACAGACTTACCATTCCATGTCAGATCTGTTATGGATGTTGCTATACTAGCAAAGTTTTGAATGAACCTTCCGATAGTACCCCACAATACCTAGAAAGGCTTTCACCTGTCTTTTTTTGTAGGTTGGGGCCATTCCTGTATAGCTTGCACTTTATTGATCTGGGGTTTTATAATACTCCTACCTATTACATACCCCAGGTACCATGCTTCTTCAAGACCTAAGGCACACTTCTTAGGATTCGATGTTAGCCCCACTTCTCTCAGGGAATCAAGCATGGCCTGTACCTTGAATAGATGGCTGTCCCAGTCCTCTCTAAATATAATACCGTAATATCATCTAGATACACATAACTATGATGGGGGTTGAGAATGACATCTATTAACCTTTGAAAGGTTACCGGAACCCCATGTTTACCAAAAGGTAAACAATCATACTGGTACAGACCATCCGGTGTGGCAAATGCTGTCTTTTCTTTAGCCCTATCAGTAAGGGGAACCTGCCAGTAGCACTTAATTAGGTCTAGGGTAGAGACCTAGGGCGACATGTCCAAAAAGTGGCGCATCCATGCCAGTTTTTAGGCGCATTAATCAGTGTAAACTGCGCAAGAAAGTCCGATACTTTCTAAAAACTGGCGTAAATATAACTTGCATAGAAAACTTAACGCGCCTAAAAAGGCGCATCGCATAAAAAAGGCACATTGCGCAACTCGCGACGCATAGCATATCATTGATAGTATCGAGGCGCATTGTCTGATGGAGGCGCATAACATATGTAACGTGTCTCAATAGGCGCATTGCGCGACGGGGGCGCACAGTGCACCATATTTAGGCGCATTACAAAGTGTCATGCCCAGCGTATAATGCACCTAGTTTTGGTGTACGACAGTTCATTTACAACAAGAATATGGTGTCAAAAGTTGTTTTGGCGCAAAATAGACCAAAAAAATGGCGTTGGCGTGTTGGGACATGTTGCTCCTAGTCACTCAATTAACTCATCTACCTTTTCATTGGGTGGGCAACAAATTTCGACACTTCATTAAAGGGGTTATCTAGCTACAAAGATTGCTTTTTATGTTAAAGATATTGCAAAAACAAGTCACTTTTAACAGTATTCTCCCTATTCCTAGATATCTCCTCCTGTATGGGCTGCATCAGCTCCTCAAGTTGCTATAGATACAGACCTGTTTGATCTTGCCTCATTGGCTGCAGGCGCTAATTGCTATAGCTACAGACCTGTGTCCTCAGCAGCTCATCACTGCAGGTCAGTAAAGCCAGTAAATGCTCCGAATTCAAAAATAACGGTGAAAAACAGGACTGAGGTAAGAGGAATCCATGTAGTGAGACAACCCCTTTAAGATTACAGAAACATATTGGGCCATCCGGTTTTGGTATCAGCACAATAGGGCTTGACAAATCACTTCTGGACTCCTCAATCACCCCAAGGTCCAACATTTTCTGGACCTCCTTGGATATGGCTGTTCTGCGAGCTTCTGGGACCCTGTAAGGTTTCATATGAACCGTTAGCCCTAGTTCAGTCACAATGTCATGTTTTATTACATTAGTACATCCTGGTAATTCTGAAAACATACAGGAATTACATTGTACAAACTCCCTGGTCTCTTGTTTCTGCCATTTGGACAGGGACTCTGACACAGACACCTCTGGAATGACACTATGGTGGGCGCTAATCACAGTCAGGGTCTCTCTGTCCTTCCATGGCTTAATTAGATTGGTACAACTGCTCTGGCTTACGGCTATTGGGCTGGTATACTTTATAATTTACCTCTCTCACCTTTTCGCTTAATTCATATGGCCCTTGCCATTTCACCAGGAACCTACTTTCTAGTGTGGGCATTAACACTAATACCCGATCCCCAGGGCTGAAGTCCCTCACCTTGGCGGCCTGTTATATACCCGGCTTTGAGATTCTTGTGCCTGCTGTAAATGTTTCCTAACAATGGGCATGACTGCAGCAATTCGATCCTGCATTAGTGAGATGTGTTCAATAACATTTCTATAGGGGGTGGACTCATTCTCCCAGGTTTCTTTGGCTATATCAAGTATATCAACGGAGAGAACCCAGTGGACAACTGTGGAACTTCATGGACTGAGAACATTAGATATGGCAGAAAACAGCCCCAGCCCTTCCCATCCTTACTGACCACCCTCTTAAGTATATTTTTTAGCGTCTTGTTGAATCTCTCAACAAGGCCAACAAGGTCATCTGTCTGTGGATGATACACAGACGTCCGCAAGTGCTTGATACCCAACAGTTTACACAACTCCTTCATGACCTTCGACATAAAGGGGATTCCTTGATCTGAAAGGATTCCCCTCGGTATCCCAGTAGGGGAAAACATATAAAATAGTTCTTTTGCAATACCTTAGGATGAGGTATTTGTCAAAGGAACTGCCTCTGAGTAACATTTGGCGTAATCTAACACCACCAATATATATTGATGACCCCTGGCGGGCCTTACTAATGGGCTGACTAGATCCATAGCAACCCTCTCAAACAGAACCTCTATGATGGGTAATGGTACAAGGAGACTATGGTAATACGGCATCAGAGCCATTAACTGACACTCCAGGCAGGACTCACAATACCATTTCATATCAATGTGGATCTCTGGCCAAAAAAAACATGGAGGATGCACTTCTTGGTATTTTCACTTCCTCCATGACCTCCTAGCACATGCTTGTGCACAAGGTCTAAGACCATTCTTTGATAGGACTGTGGTAACACCAGCTGTTCCACAACCATCCCTCCGTCCTTGTTGATCTGATGTAGCAGCTCTTGATTAATTTCTATGTGTGGAAACACTGTATCAGCCCCTGGGTATTGAGGTTCCCATTTACCCCCTTAACATTTTCCCTGGCTTTTACTAAGATGTGACTTCATAACTGAGCAGTTCCAAAATTATCACGTGAAACCTCCAAGTTAGGCATAGCAGCCACCTCTTCTTGTTCTTCAGTCTCACCTGCCAGAACTTCTAGGAAAAAACTGTCACCATTCTCTGTGGTCACCCCTACTGCCTGTACCGAAGCATCAGGGTCAAATGGTTCAGGTATACAAGAGATGCATTAACATTATGATCAACATTAGACATTACATGGCTCTGCCATAAGTCCTAAAATAGAGGGAAGTCTCTCGCCAGGATCACCCTGTCCATTAGGGACCTCCCCACCCCCACTTCATGGGAGGCAAGTCCATAAGATGTCGACAGTTTTACTAGAGCGGTAGGGTACTCCTTGGTGTCCCCATGAATGCACAGAACCACTATTACATGTCCAGTGAGGGACATAGGGAAAGCCAGGCTGGTGTGCACCAGAGTGACCAGGCTCCCAGAGTCCAGAAGAGCTGTTACAGGGTAGCCATTCACCTTAATTTAAAACAGCTGCTGATCAGAATCTGATGCAGTCTCTGCGGAACACACTGGCGGTGAAAACAGGGGACAGTTTGTGGCCATATGCCCAGGTCCATGACACCACCAACACAGTATGCAGCCCCGGTCTCCTTGAGACTCTGCCCTAGACCGGACTGTCCATTTGGGAACTTTCCTTTCCTCCATAGGGTCCCCCTCTGTGCATCCTCCCTTTGGGACACTCCCAAAACCCCCCCCCACCCCCCTTAGATAAGGGAGAACCCTTACCAAATTCGAGACAATTTTCTTTTCCCCTTGGGGTTGGAGCGCCAGGGGGTTATGTTTTTTTCAAGTCCCGATAGCTTTGAAACCCCGTCTCAACAAGTTTTAAATCCAAACCCGGGGCTCGCCTTGTCCTAACCAGTGCGGGGATCTCGGGGGGGCAGAAAAGCGAAAATAAACTTTTCCAAAGGAAAAAACCTTTTTTTCCCCTCCCAAAACCTTTTAAAGGTGCAGACCCCCCACAAAAAAGCCAACTTTTTAAAAACCAAAAGGTTTAAAACCCAAAGGTCAAAAAAAAACATTTGGGGAAAGTATGCGGAAAGCAAAGCCCAAAAAAACCCCAAAAATTTTTTCAAAACCGGGTTGTTTTTAAAAAACCCCCCAAAGAAAGACAGAATCTGGGCTCTTTTTTTTAGCATAGTCCCGGGGCGTCCTTTTTCCCAAAGGTGAAGGTTTTGCTTTTTTGGACTCCCCATTAGAAAACGGCACCCCCAAACCTCACCCCACTGACCCCCGGGTAATTTCCCCTTTTCCCCGCTATCCGCCATAAAATAGGCCGCAACATCATCTTGGCTTAAATTTTTCTGCATGGAGACTGAAACCAGCTGAAACGGGGGGTTTGGAAAAAGCGAGCTTGGTGACCTCTTACATTTTGTGCCACAGCCAAAACTTCCCCTTTGGAGTTTGCTGTTAATTGCTGCTACTCCGGTTGGTGGAAACAGTAACCAAAACCTTATCAGAAAGAGTTTTTTTTAAACACCCTGGCTCTCATAACTCCACGGAAACCTTTTGTTTGGTTTCCCCCCGTCATTAAAACCTGGAGGCAACTTTTAAGCCGGGATCAGTTTGCCCCAAAGTTAAATTCAACCATCTTCCCCATCTCTGATTGCTGCTGCTGAAATTTAAAAACCCAAAAAAACCCAAAAAAATGATTTCACAGCACCCTCCACCCCACTTTTCATGGGGCGCGCCCATAAAAAACCCCTGTTTTTTCCCTTTTTTATTTGCGGGCCAAAAAATTCCCCCCAAAACGCAGTAAGTCTCTTTACGTCTATCTTCGGGCCGGCATCTGAAACCCCATCAGGGGGGGGATAGCATCACAAACTGAAAACCCAACAAGGCCCCCAACAGACAGGGAAAAAGGGGCCCACGAAAATAAAAAAAACCCAAGCCCCCATTCGCCCCCCTTGGGTTTTTTTTAGCAATACAAACAAAACCCCCAAAAGGCCTTGCACTTCGGGCCCCAAACAAAAAATTAAAGACCTGCTCGGCTACCCAACTTACTAAGCATAAGTCTCCCTTTCTGATTTACAAAACATGCAAACCCCCAAAACCCGTGGCTTTTCTTTAAAAACAGCGAGGCCCCAACCAAAGAAAACATGGGCCTTTGCAGGTCCAGGTTTTTTGAGCCGATACCAGCCTCATTTTGGACTTGGGGATTTCCCCCCCCACCCACCCAAAATGAAAAACCCCCAAGGAAAACCCCGCCCCCGGACCAAAACCCTATTAAAACCCCCCTTAAAAAAGGGCCCTTTCAGCCCAAAGGGGAAACCCCAAAATTTGGATAATGGTTTCCGGTGGCTTAAAAACCCAAACCCCTAATCCCGGGTATCAAAAATCCCTCAAAAACCCTTAAACCGCCCCCCAATAAAGAGCCCAAAAATTATATTAGTTAGGCACTCCATCTAAACTGAGTTTTATAAAATGGGAAGGGTAAAGACCCGCAGACATACAAACACTTGGGAAAAAAACCATATATATGGGGCTTGCGCCCATTTTTTTTGGGCCCAAAAAAGCCCCAGAAAGACCTGTTTCTATAGATGTAAAAACATTCGCATTCCAAACTTTGTTGCGCCGGGGCCCAACCCTTTTTTTTGCGGAAAAAGATTTGGGGGCATTCTTTTTGAAACCACATTAAAAGAATTAGACACATTTTTGATTTTTTTGATCCCAAAATTTGGGGTTTTTAACTTTTAAAAACACCCAGACCAATTTAAAAAGGTGGCCCTCCCTTAGACAGACTTGCCCATATTGGCATTTACAAAAAAGCCTGTATTTTTTGACCTGCAGAAAAAAACAGATACCCTTTTGGCACATTCAACACGGGTTTTTTAAAGCAATTTAGAACGGGCCCCCTGTCAGTGCCAAAAATTCAACATGCACCCTTAAAAATTTTTAACCATCGATTCTCCCAATACCCGGGAAAAAGAACAAACGGGAAAAGGGGGAAATTTTTACCTACAATCCCCCTTTTTGGCAAAAACTTTTTTTGGGTTTTAAGAAAACTTGGTTTGGGTTTCAGGGCTTTCTATAAAATCCTTCTAGATACTTTCCCACCAGACGGGGAAAAAAAGATCAAGGGCGACATGCATGAAATTTGGCGTTAGCAAGCTAAATTTCATGCGCATTTTCCGGGCATAGAAGCACCTGATTTTAAAAAAAACCCCCTCTACCGCGGGGGACATTTCTGGATCAGATATAAATACCCTTTTAAAGTGGGTTTTACCTGTTTTTTCCCGCTGTAATTTCCTAGAAATGCCGTACGAACTAAAAAAAAATGTGGCCCCCTATGGGTTTTAGTGCGCCCCCCCCTCCCAATTTCCCCGAAATTAAACAAAGTTTGGGAAAGGGGGTGTGCCCGATATTTGGGGTGAAAAGACGGCAATTCTTGCAACCCCATTCATACTTTCCCCTTAAGTAGTATAAATATAGGAAAGTTCCCCTAACTGGGATAATGACAAATTTAAAAAAAAGGGAGGACATATTTTTACATAGGGTTAATTACAGTCGTTTTATCGCCCCGCACAACCGCTTTCGCTTTTAATTTCGCCTGATTTTGGCGTACGGGATATAAAAATTTTTGGAAAGGGGCGGGGCCCAATAAATTTCTGGAAAAGAGAACTTCAGAAAAAAATTTACAGACCCCTTCATACATGTCACCCCAAAGAACATAAAAAGAAAACAGTTAAAATGTGGAAACAAATTTTCCCTAAAAAAATTCCCCCTACTTATCAAAAAAGGAATTTCAGGGGATTTAAAAAGAAGCAAGAATTTCCCGAAAATCATCAATAAAGTCAAACCCAAAACAATTGCACTAAACCCCGAACAAATGTTTAAAAGAAAACCCCCCGAAATTTCCCAAAGCAAAGGGGGACATAACTTTGGGTGGGGGGGGGCCTATAGCACTTGTGCAGGGAAGTGTTTCCCACTGTAAGGAACATTACCAAAAGGGGTCATGTCTTTTGGAGGGGATCTGCAGCGCCTACATAATCCCCGTAGCTCCCCCTTTTTCCCCGGGACAGTTGTAATAGTTTTTGGGTTTTGCGGGTTTGATGAAGGGAGTATGGTGAAATTATATTTTTTTTAAATGTAAGGAAGAAGGGTCCCAGGTTTTAGAAGTAACCTTTTTTTATCCTTTTTCCTCTCTTTTCCCCTTTTTCCCCAAAAAGAAGAAACTGGGGGGAAAAAGTTTCCCTTGCACTTGCCCCAGCTTAAACAATTACCCCCCTAAAACTTTATTGAGTTTTATCTTACAAAAGAGCATAACTTTTAATTTTGTTTTTATTGCCCTATCTCTATATCGGAACAGATAAAAGGGGTTTTATTTTGATGTTTTAGAATTACATGTTGGCATTATCCTTTTAAGCCCAATGGAAAGGGCCCTCCTTTAGCTATGGTTCCCTAAGGGTTTCCCCCCCCAAAAGGGTTTTTTTTTTTCCCCTCCTGATTCTTTTAGGATTTCTCTTGTTGAGTCTGGGATTTGCTATTTTTGCCTCTTTTTATAGTTTTTCCCTTGATATTTCTGATATAAAATAATCCAGAATACTATATATGATAAATTATATAACTTAAAACCATACTTTATGGAAAATTCTAAAAATCCTTTCACTTAGATTATGTGAATAACAGATCGATACAGGGCCCCATTAAAAGAACAAAAGAAATCATGTTATCCCCCTTTCCTGGGCACAAGCAAACCCAAAAAAAAAACCCCTGTGAAAGGCCAAAAAATTTCAAAAAAATGAAAACTTAATTAGCCCTGGGCCCAAATTTTTAGTAATGGTCTGATTTCTTATATGACGTAGGGCCTTTTTTTAATAATTTTTGGAAAATGTATACACCTTCTTGTAAACCATTGTACATGCCTACATGCCTTGTATACATTTGAACATACCTTATATGCATTGTAACCACCTTGTAGCCTCCCAATAATACATTGAATTATAAAAAAGATTGATTACTGAGAAGAAAGATATGATCTGGAAGACCCAGAGCTCATATTGTTGCCATAATAAACCTTGCAAGGAAATATTCACCTTATAACAGGGACTAAGGCCACGGTATTGTCATTTACACATTGCGCCTCGGATTCTGTGTGGCCAGGTGGTTGTATACTCTGTATATGCATAGTTAGGCATCTTTAAGACTCACTGGAGTGACAGCTGGCTGAAAAAGACACTGCTCATGTGGAATGGAGTAAGTTCACGCCACACATCTGATAACTGTAAAGAAGGTAAGCAGGCTTTCTATTTTCTACTCCAGCTATGATAATAGCAATATCTACAGTTATATTTGACCACACGCCAGGGCCGGGACAAGGCATTTGGTGCCCTAGGCAAGTAGGCCAATGTCGCCTCCCCCCCCACCCCCCCCCGCACCCACCCAAAAAAAAAAAAAATCCCAAGCCCTAACCTAGCACACACTGTCTGCGCCCTCCCCCCAAAAAAACACAATTCAATACGCAGAGAAGTTAGTAGGGTCTCTTAGATTGTATTTATATAGAATAATATGTTGTGAATGAAAACCCCATAAAAATAGTTATAAAGACAGTTTTCTACAGATGATGTCCCCTGGATAATGGGATACAGTCACACCACATAAATACCGCTAAAACAAGCAAAAATATTTTCACCATACTTTTTCTGCACAAAACAGTAAGCAAGGACCAAAAACTACCATGATACTTCTATACAAAGACTGAATAATACCACCATATCCTGACCCATATTACCACCACATAAGTGACTGATAGGTGGGGATGAGGGGGCTATGAGGGGGATTAAATGGGATGGGGGGCTATGGGGTTAAAGATTCGAGGTGAGTTGGTTAAGGGGTGACAGAAAGGGGTGGTAGGGGAGGTGGGAGGCCCATTGGGTGGACAAGCAGTGTGAGGTTTATGGGGTTACAGTGGAATGGGAGCTATTTGAGTGATAGGTGGAGGTGGTGGGTAGTTTATGGGTGATAGGGGCGGGAAAGGGAGGGGTATAGTCACAACTTTCAGCACAATCTTCTGGGGTAAACCCCCTGAAATTGTTGCTGTGGCCTATACTCCTAGATCATATTGCGCTGCATGCATTACTTCCCTTCTCCCTGAATAATGCCCCTCTCTCACTATAGCTCCCCCTCTCCCAATATGCCCCCCATCTCCACCTATCACACCCTCTCCCAACTACAGCCCAATCTCACTATCCACCCGCTCACAACTACCAGCTCCCACACCCTCCATGACACTTCCCCTCCTCCATACAGCTCCCACACCCTCCATGATCAGCTCCCAAATCCTCTTTCAAGACAGCTCCACACCCTCCATGACAGCTCCGACCATCCTTATGACAGCTCCAACCACACCTCCATGACAGCTCCAATCACCTCCATGAAAGCTCCCAAAGTCTCCATGACAGCTCCCACACCCTCCATGACAGCTCCCACCACCATCCTTGGGACAGCTACTCATCACCCTCTTTGACAGGCTCAACACACCCACCATGTCAGCTTCCCACACCTCCATTGACAGCTCCACACCCTCTATGACAGGTCCCCCTTCCTCCATGACTAGCTCCTAACCACCTCCATGTCAGTCCCACTCACTCAATGATAATCTCCCCCATCCTCCATGACAGCTCCCCCATCCTCAATGACGCTTCTTTATCCTCCATGACAGGATCCAAACACCTACATGCATCTCCCCAATCCCATGACAGTCACAAACCCTCCTTGATGCTCCACATCCTCCTTGCTCAGCTCCCACAAACTCATGACAGCTCACAAACCCTCCATGGAAATCTCCCTCACCTCCATGAACTGCTCAATCACAATCCTTGACAGCTTCCCCCTCCTTCATTGACAGCTCCGCCATGTCTGCTACACACCCTCCTGGCAGCTCCAATCCACGCATCCATAAAATTCTCTCCCAATCATTAATGACATCTCCCTTATACCTCCAATGAAGCTCCACACCCTCCATGAAAGCTCTTCCCATCCATTTCTTGACGCTCCCACACCCCTCCTTGGACAGGCTACAATAACCCTCCTTGACAGTCTCCCACACCCACCTTGATACAGACTTACCACTCGATTCACATTGTAAGATACAAATACAGCTATGTCAGCTCCCAAGCTTCCTTGACAGCTCCCAAACCGCCTGACTAAGCTCACCACTCACTCATTGTAATCTCACCAATCCCGACATGTCTGTCTCCCCCATCCTAAATGATCTGCTTCTCCTTCCTCCCTTGACAGCTCCATCACCCTACTAGGACATCCCCCACATCCTCCATTGACAGCTCCCACCACCCTCAATGACAGCTCCCACCACCCTCCATGTCAGCTCCACACCTCCATGACAGCTCCCACACCCTACATGACAGCTAACTCCACCCTCCATGAAATCTCCCACACCTCCATGACAGCTCCCACACCCTCCATGACAGCTCCACCATCCACATGAAGCTCCTCCATGACAGCTTCCCACTCCCTCCATGGCAGCTCACCACACCCATCCTAAAATCTCTCCACTCCTTCAGACATCTCCCCCATCCTCCATGACTGCTCCCACACCCTCCATGAAAGCTCCCCACACCCTCCCATAACAGCTCCCAAATCCTCCATGACATCTCCCCTATCCTCCATGACTGCTCCCACACCCTCCATGACATCTCTACCATCCTTCATGACATCTTCCACCATCCTCCATGACATCTCCCAATACTCCATGACAGCTCCTCCTTCCTCCTTGACAGCTTCAACTCCCTCATGGACTACATTGACATCCTCCCATCATCCATAACTTCTCCCCATACATCCATGACATCTCCCACATCCCTTCCATGACAGTGCCCCCTTCTCCATTAACTTCTCCACGCCCTCATGACAGCTCCACCCTTTCTATAATTGCCCCCCAGCAGTAATTTCAACCCCTCCAACTCACAGTTAAACCACTCACTGTCATAGTGTGGCCACTTGAAGTATTCTGTCTTCAGCTATCACTGCTCCACTGGACAGGGGGGCCGAAGCTCCGCACACCCTCCAGTCATTACACTGGGCGCTACTGTGACCTGGAAGCTGTCACAGGGTTGCAGACATGTTAGGAGAGATGGATTGTAATCTATCCCAAACTAGTCACTTACAGTCGCCCTGTAGTTTCACCTACTACCCTCCTTTCACATCCCCTCCAGCACCTGGAGGAGGAGGGTGAGCGGAGGGAATACACTCAGCTGCCGGTTGTATTGAGATACAGCAGGGAGCTGCCATGTATGGAGAAGGCTGAGCTACTGAGTAGGCTCATGCTGCGCCCACCATAGCTGGCCAGGCAGAGGGAGACGCCCCTGCACACTGCTGTGCAGGGAACTGCAGGACAGCTTTATCAAGTGAGTGTGCTGTGCTGTGGCTGTGCAGGGAAAGGACATTTGATAAATTTTTCTTACCAAAACATAACAAAAACCCTACATCTTTGGTATTGTCAGATTCATACTAACCTTCATTACTGAAGATTGAACGCCATAAAAGCAAAACATGGCACAAGTAAATTGGTTTGCCTGTGTTCTGTTATTCTATTGTACGATGAATGACACCCTTAGAAAGTACGTCTTGTCCTGCAAAATAAAAGCCCTCATTTGTCTATAAAAAACTTATGGCTTTTGGAAGGTGGGGAAGAGAATAATGAAGAGTCATATTTTTTTCTTTAGAGGGGTTAAGGAGTTAAATTCAGCTGAGAAATTATCTTATAGTTTAAACTATCTAAAAGTCTTATATAATTATGTAAAAATATAGCTTTGCTTTACATTTCAGGTGACCATTTTTAACAAAAGCAGATTTTCAATTATGAGTTCTGCTCTTTAACACAGCTACTCTGCAATTACAGTTACCTTGGCTTAAAATGGCTGCTTCTTCATTTAGAACACTAGCATAATTGCTGTAAGTTTTAATGCCAGGGAACGTCAATGTTTGTTTTTTTCAAAAACTCTCCTTAAATGGCTCTTTATTCCCGTATGATTGCAGATACTAACTTCATCCTCAAAAAAATTTAAAAACCCTTTTAAGAAACACATCAAAATAAAAAGACAGTTAACACTTGAGAAAGAAAAAAAACACCCGCAATTACATGAGTAAAGAGTCTAAAACTAAAATGTGGCTAAACATCAACACCCCCGTCAAATTTCTGGTCAAGTCCATGCCATGTGTCAGCGCTAAAACTTTTCAATAATGAGTATACATATCCATAATAATTAAAAATATAATATTTTTAAATATTGTTACAGTATCCACAGGCACAATGCAAGGGAATAACAATTCATCAAACCCATTTGCTCATGCATTTTTTTTAGTAATTGTTCTGGAACTGAAAACATAATCAATCTCAATGCAGCCAGCAAATTTAAAAACAACAAAATTCTTTTTAGACTTTTTTGGTGCAATGATGGCCTATTTTAGAGTAGTTAAAGGTTTTTTTCATTTCACAAAGCCAGCTCTTCACCACCAGTTTCATGCTCACGTTCAGGTTGTGGGAGGGTCTATAGTAGTAACTGACAATTTACAGTAGGGAAAATAAGTATTTGATACACTGGCCATTTTGCAAGTTTTCCTACCTACAAAGAGTAGACGTCTGCAATTTTTATCATAGGCACACTTTAACTGTGAGAGGCAGAATCTAGAATAAAATCCAGAAAATCACATTGTATGATTTTCAAATAATTCATTTGCATTTTAATACATAAAATAAGTATTTGATACAATAGAGAAACAGAACTTAATATTTGGTACAGAAACATATTTTCAATTACAGAAGTCAGATGCTTCCTGTAGTCCTTGACCAAGTTTACACACATGATAGCAGGGATTTTGGCCCACTCCTCCATACAGATCGTCTCCAAATCTTTCAGGTTTTGAGGCTGTCGCTGACCTACACTGATTTTTAGCTCCCTCCAAATATTTTTGATTAAGTTCAGGTCTGGAGACTGAGTAGACTACTCCAGGAGCTTGCAATGCTTCTTACAGAGACGCGGGGTTCTGATCGGTTTTACTACTTCTTGCCCCTAGCAGGAAGTAATAAAACCTCCATCTTTGTACATCCTAATGCATCGTTTAACAATCGATCGCACCCCCTAGTGGTGAAGTACCCTAGGGGGACTCAAAGCTAAAGTTAAAAAAAAAAAAAAAATGTTGTAATGTGTAAAAAAAAAAATTAAAAGCTCAAAAGTTACACATATTTGGTATCGCTGAAAAAAATTCCGAACGCTAAAAGATTGTGGGTTTTTGGTAATTTCACTTCCTCTAGATCAAAAAAGTTGCATGTATTCTAAACTGGTACCAATAAAAGTACATTTCAGCCTGTAAAAAATGCCCCCTCACTCAAGTCCGTAAGTGTTAGTATATAAAAGTTATTTGGCGCAGCGGCGCAAGTTTAAAAAATCGAAAATGTTTGGATTTTTTTATGATACCAAAACATAACTAAAACCCTACATGTTTGGTATTGCTAGAATCGTATGAACTTCCAGAATACAGGGAACTCATCTCTTCAACCAGAGAGTAAAAGCCCTGAAAAAAAAAACCTGCAAACATAGTGCAAGTATGTTTTGTTTTCACATTTTGTCCCACTTAGAATACTTTTGCGGTTTCCCAGTATATTCTATAGTACGGTGAATAAAACCATTAGAAAGTACATCTTGTCCTGCAATATGAAAGCCCTCATATGCCTAGGTAGATGGAAAAATAAAAAAAGTTGAGAAGGTGAGGATAAAAAAATTAACATGTCAACCAAAAAAAAAACTGCAAAGCCCTTAATGCAATAGAATGCAAATTAATTATTTAAAAATCATACAATGTGATTTGTGAATCAAATACTGATTGTCCCCACTTTAGGTCTGCTATTCCTAGCTGAGCCTGTTAAAGGGACATTGTAATGGAAATGATCAAACTGTAGGACACAAGGCTACAGAGCTATAAAATTTTATCAGTAAGAAAAATAAACAATCTCTTGTGCTGCTAATAAGACACAACAGGACTGCTGCCACCATCCTGACCAGGGCTCCTAGAGCAGAGGTGGTTGGCAGCCTAGGAAACCCTCTGTAAACAAGCAGTAAATAAAAACTGCTCTAGCTCTGAAATGAAGCAAAATCAGAACAGCAATGTATTTGGTAATAGTCTTAATTTACCTTTGCCTATATGTTTAAAGCTAATCAATGGGGTGGTAATATTCCTTTAAATAGGTTGTCTGACTTAGAAAATACAATGAAATTAGGAAAATACAGTACTCACATACTCAATTACCCTGCCACCCAGTAAAGATGCCACAGTGGTTCTCCAACAGTATTGTTTATCAAGCTGCTAGTTTTGATGTACTTACTGTCACATGACTGCTGTGGCCAATCCGGGGCTGTACCTATGCACATTATGTTATAATTATGTTCTAAGATAACTTTATTGTAAGGTTTGATACAGCACTTCATTGGCCCATACTTGGTATATTTAAGGTATGTTCACATAGCTTTTTTGGACTGTATTCTAGCGTGTTTAGCTCACTGGGATAGGGCCCAACGTCAGCCTCAGATAATCTTCAATGCTTCTGTTATTGAATAAAATGTAAAATACGCTTCATCATTCAAATGAAGCATATTTCACAAGCATAATTGCGAGACGTTTTTTGAACGCATTTTTCCTGTGAACATGCCTCAGATGAGTAATCACAAGTCTATGGCTTTTCAGCTGCTGTGAAACTCTTAACTCCCGGATGCCTTAACCCCATAATAATATTTGCTGCGTAGTTATAGCTCAAAAGGTGTAAGGGGTAAGCAACATGTCAGTGTGTGGAGACTTATTGCTTTTTGACGTAGAAATGTAAATTTAAATAGGTTCACTGAGTCCGATGTGCCTTGATGAATACTAGATCCAATCTAGGGAGCTGCATAGTTCCAGCTATTTTCCTATGAGCGTTTTAGAATCTGTATATTTGTAGCATAGTGTCAGTAAGGGTGTATACGTCAATATTATTCACTAAGCTGACAGATAATGGCTGTTAGTTAGAGCTGGGATCCTCCGCTATATGGTCTTAGGCAGGGTGTAATAGGAGGAGTTATTATTGTACACTACTCTGCAATATATTACTATTGCAGAATAGTGTACAAGCAATTGCCCTATCTAGAGGTGGACAAAAAGTAAAACAAGTTTAAACAAAATATTTAAATTCAATTAATTTCAAAACACACCCTTTTTGCCATTTTACCAATAACAAAATCAAACGTTATTGGTATCGACCCATCTATAAACCTCTGATCTTTTAATATAGATCTAATTATCCCGTACAGTAATACCACAGGAAAAAAGTATCCAGTGCCAAAGTTGAATGTATCCAAATACCAATAAAAACTACTAATCACCCCATGCAAAACATGATTTTACTCAGATCTGTAAAAAAAAATGCTATTGGTTGCAGAAATTGGGGCTGCAATGAATATTTGAAAAATTAAAAAAAATTATTTATTTTTTTTAAAACGTACTGCAACAAAAATTCTTTCAATTTGGCATGACTGGTTTCATATTACCTAAAAAAATATAGTTAACATGTCAATTAAACAACATGGTAAGATCCATGAAACCTAACCCCCTTTAAAAAATAGCCCATTTTTTCCCATTTTACCCCTTAAGGAATTTTGTTGGGGTTTCCCAAATGGTCAACAATACCCCTTGAAAAAAG
>JAODAL010020037.1:0-70451 GCA_025379985.1 Phyllomedusa bahiana
ACGGGTTCAATGTCCAGTGAAACTAAAATGGTGGTTGAAAGACTCCTTTTTCCGGCACTTTTTAAATGTGGGGGTCATGCAGGTTTGGGGCTCATGCTGTGGCCCAGATTCAGGTATAGTCAATGTCCAGTGAAACTAAAATGGTGGTTTGAAAAAACTCCTTTTTCCAGCACTTTTTAAATGTGGGGGTCATGCAGGTTTGGGGCTCATGCTGTGGCCAGGACAGGTATAGTCAATGTCCAGTGAAACTAAAATGGTGGTTGAAAGACTCCTTTTTCCGGCACTTTTTAAATGTGGGGGTCATGCAGGTTTGGGGCTCATGCTGTGGCCACAGGACAGGTATAGTCAATGTCCAGTGAAACTAAAATGGTGGTTGAAAGACTCCTTTTTCCGGCACTTTTTAAATGTGGGGGTCATGCAGGTTTGGGGCTCATGCTGTGGCCCAGAACAGGTAAAGTCAATCTCCACTGAAACTAAAATGGGTGTTGAAAGACTCCTTTTTCCAGCACTTTTTAAATGTGGGGGTCATGCAGGTTTGGGGCTCATGCTGTGGCCCAGGAACAGGTATAGTCAATGTCCAGTGAAACTAAAATGGTGGTTGAAAGACTCCTTTTTCCGGCACTTTTTAAATGTGGGGGTCATGCAGGTTTGGGGCTCATGCTGTGGCCCAGGACAGGTATAGTCAATGTCCAGTGAAACTAAAATGGTGGTTGAAAGACTCCTTTTTCCGGCACTTTTTAAATGTGGGGGTCATGCAGGTTTGGGGCTCATGCTGTGGCCCAGGACAGGTATAGTCAATGTCCAGTGAAACTAAAATGGTGGTTGAAAGACTCCTTTTTCCTGCACTTTTTAAATGTGGGGGGTCATGCAGGTTTGGGGCTCATGCTGCGTTCCAGGACAGGGATATTCAATGTCCAGTTCAAGTAACATGATGGTTCAAATCATACTGCCTTCTGGCACTTTTTAATTTGTGGGTGATGCAGGTTTAAGGGTCAGGCTGTGGTACAAGACAGGGATAGTAAATGGTCTGTGACTTTTTTCTGTGACTTTTATAACCTAAGTGTGTTGCCTAAGATGTAGCACGTATCCATTTGACTGTTGTGGATGTTAATTTCAGCTTCTCCAGCCTTGTTTGGGTGTAATAATGAAGGTGTTGTTGCTCTCCCATAGACTTTAATGGTCATCGCGCATAATCAATGCTCACTATCGAAAAACCTTATCGATAGCGGCCGACTATCGACTATCGATCGATCTCGATAGCCAACACAATCGCTCAACACTATTAAGGGGTTAAATATGGCAGAACTATGGCAGAACTATGGCAGAACTAATAATAAATGGGATATTTATTAAAAACATCCTAGGCTACCACTGTGAGTTATGGTAATAAAATAATTAAAAACAGGAAAAACCCAATGTGGATCAACAGGGATGTAAAAGAGGCAATAAAAAACAAAAAGAAAGCGTTTCACCTACTAAAACAGGAGGGTAGTGAAGAGGCACTAAGACGCTATTAGGGAAAAAAATAAAGTGTGTAAAATAAAGATAAAGGAAGAAAAGGCTGGAGACGGAAAGACTTATCGCCATAAAAAGTAAAACTAACCCAAAATATTTTTTAACTATATAATAGAAAAAGATTAAACAGAAAATGTTGGCCCTTTGAAAAAATACTGAGGGAGAGACAGTAGGGGGCGATGAGAAACAAGCAAAACCTATTAAACATTTTTTCTCCACTGTATTTACCGAGGAGGATGAGCTCCTGTTGAACAGAGGGATGAGGTAAACTCCAACTTAAAAGTTTCTTGTCTTACCAGAAGGAAGTGCAGCTCCCTTTAAAAAAGATTAAAATAGAAAAATCCCAGGTCCAGATGGCATACACCACGGTGTCCTAAGGGAGTTAAGTGATGTCATAGATAGGCCCTATTCTTAATTTTTTATGGACTGTCTAATAACGGGGTATGCCCCAAAGGATTGGGCATAGCAAATGGTGGTCCCAATATTCAAAAAGGGGTCAAAAAGTGTTTCCAGGAAACTATTGGCCGATAAGTTTGACCTCTGTTGAAGGTAAAATGTTTGAAGGTTTTCTCAGTGATGCTATCCTGGAGTATCTCCCCGGGAAATAAATGTATAACGCCGTTCCAGCATGGGTTTATGAAGGATCGGTCCTGTCAGACTAATCTCATCAGCTTCTTGAGGAAGTCATTTGCTAGACTGGATCGGGGTGAGGCACTGGAGTCATATATCTAGATTTTTCTAAAGCATTTGATCGGTGCCACATAAAAGGTTGGTAAGTAAAATGAGAATGATTGGATGAGGGAAAAACGTGTGCAAGTGGGTAAGCAACTGGCTCATTATAGAAAACAAAGGGTAGAAATTTAAACGGTACATACTCTGATTTGGATTGCTGTTACTAGAGGGGTACCACAAGGGTCAGTATTGGGCCCTATCCTCCAACATTTTCTTTAACGATCTTACACTTGGATTGCACAGTTGAATATCGATATTTGCAGACGATACAACGCTCTGTAAAGTAATCAACACAATAGAGGATAATGTGTTATTACAAAGGGATCTGGATAAGTTGGAGGCCTGGGCAGGGAAATGGCAGATGAGGTTTAACACAGATAAATGCAAGGTTATGCACATGGGGAGGAAAAAACCATTACATGACTAATGTTAAATGAAAAAAAAGGTGGGTAAAAGTGACATGGAGAAGGGGCTTGGGAATCCTGGTGGACAGTTAACTTAATTGTAGCAGCAGTGTCAGACAGCAGTTGCCCAAAGGCAAATAGGATCATGGGGTGCATTAGAAGGGGCATAGAGGCACATGATGAGAACATTTTTCTCCCATTATACAAGTCACTGGTTAGACCACACATGGAATATTGTGTTACAGTTTTGGGCACCAGTGCACAGGAAGACATTGTAGAGCTTGAACAGGTACAAAGGCGGGCAACAAAAATAATAAAAAGGACTGGGTGGATTACAGTACCCAGAAAGATCAGCAAGATTAGGGTTATTTAGTTTAGAGAAAAGATGGCTTTGGGGGGACATAATAAATATGGGTTTTAAATACAAACAAAGGTCAATATAGAGATCTCTCCCAGATTTATTTATACCCAGGACTGTATCTAGAACAAAGGGGCATCCTCTACGTCTTGAGGAACGAAAGTTTTACATAAACATAGAAAGGGATTCTTTATTGTAAGAGCAGTGAGACTGTGGAACTCTCTGCTAGAGGAACTTGTTATGGTGAATTCACTAACAGAGTTCAAAAAGGGTTTGGATGCATTTTCTGGAGCAAAATAATATAACAAATTAAGTGTCTAGGATTCTGGAGAGGGGGCATTGATCAGGATTTTACGATTGCCCGATTGGAGTCGGGAAGGAATTTTTTCCCTAAAATGAGGACAATTGGCTTCTACCTCATGGGGGTTTTTTGCCTTCCCCTGGATAACACCTTAGCACAACAGGCTGAACTGGATGGTCTCGTCTTTTTTCGGCCTTACAAACTATGAAACTATGAAACTATGAAACACTTTGCCTATTCCCAGTAAAAGCCATCCTGGAATGGCTGAAACAGCCATATTAACATTTAAACACGTGTCAACTGCCTAATGCAGCTGGCACCTATCTAATAGTTCTCACTTCACCAAGGCTCCTTGCATCTGTGCTTCTCCAGGTATATGCAACAAAACCTGACTGGAATATATATATACTGTTGCAAACTTACAGCTGCTGCCTTACAATACCCTATAGGCAAACAAAAAAACATGATGGGAACTAGGTCCAAACTATAGCTTTGTACAAAACCTTCTTGTTCTAACTATATTGCTAGGCTGTAAGTGTGTGGCTCCAGAGTCAACTCCTCTAAGTGGCATGACACTCCGGTCTGAAATCTTTAGATTTCATAGTACATGAAACATTAAAATAATGTCCTTTAATGGAGTCCAGTGTGTGATCCTGTGACTTAAAAGGAAAAAAAAGAAAACAAGCAACAACAACTGTAAAATAATAAAGTCCAAGTCTTGTGGTGAAAAATTCTGAGATGTGTAGTTCCCAACAGTAGGGAATCGTAAATAAAGCTACAGCCCATTTTTGGATTGGCGAAGCCACAAATTTCAAACACTTCCACTGACCCACAGGAAAATCCAGATGATAAAGATCTCACAATATAACATAGCTGAAAGACTATGGTGGAAATTTTTTTGACATAATCTAAATAAGACTATGCCAGTTTTAACTCTCTGCAAATGCAGCCTTTGAAATACAGTGAGCCATGTAGATTAGGTGCACACTAAAGATGAGCAACTTGAGAAACATTCAAAGTTATGTCTTCAGCTTATGTCTTATGTTTTGTAGTTATGGTAGTGTAAAGTGTGAAGTTTGTGGGCCTTATTCCTCTGTCAGACTCGGAATCCACCAACTCACAGTTCCTACTCGTCGGAGGTAAGCTGGTATCATCATATAAGAATTTTGGAGGTAACAGCCATGTGTGAGAAAGGCTTGATGCTGATGAAGTTCTTGTTCCAAAGAATCTTAGGCAATTGCGGCTATAGCTTCAACTGAAACATCTGAGAAAATGTGGATTTCTCTTCGTACAGCAGATAAGAGGGAGCTGGGAGTATAACTATGTGGTATTTGAAGTTGTTCTATTTTTGTTACACCCATACTATTGATCAGTGGCTACCAAAAATTAATAAATAAACATGATTTTATTGAATTAATATTTTTTTTTTCATTCCCCCAATATTATGGATCATTTTATATACAGATCGGTACAACTTCTGGAGTCTTATCATTTGATTACGGCCATGTACTGTTGTATTCCCGATTGCATTAGAAAACCCATAGGAGAGTCGCTCACTCTCCCATTGGTCCAAATAACCGCGCCTCTTTTAAGTTAGCCAATCACAGAGCTCTTTTCCCCATAGAACTCTATGAGAAAGTAGCTCGCGCTCTGATTGGCTAAGCTGGACGAGCCCCCGCTAGCTCAGCCAATCAGCTCTTTTCTGCATTTTTTACTGTATTTTGAACTTCCCGCCTTTGAAATATGATTGGTCAATATTTCTCCATAGGTTAGAATGGGTCCCTGTCGCTCCTATTCTGGTTGGTCAATACTCCTCCATTGGATATAATGGGCCACTGTCGCTCCTATTCTGATTGGCTGGTTTATGCCGACCCATCAGAAGAGCTTAAACAATTTGAATTACTGTATTTCCCGGCAATTCTCTATATTGCAATTCCTTATGTAGAGCCGGTCTCGGCGACAAATGCGTTGTTAGGGATTTAACTGATTTATTTTTTTAGAAGGTTTCAGCGCTTTATCTGATAATGTTTTACACTTAATAAAAATGAGTTTTTTATTCATTACTCCATGCCCACGGCGCTGAGCGCGAGATTGCATTGCGCCGATCTCTCCATAGACTTTCAATGGGAGATAGTAGCTCGCGCTCTGATTGGCCGAGATAGCCAAGCCCCCGCTAGCTCAACCAATCTGCTCTTTTCTGTATTGTGACTGTCTTTTGAACTGTCCTGCCTTTGATTTTGATTGGTCAAAACTTCTCCATAGGATAGCATGGATCCCTGGCGCTCCTATTCTGATTGGCCGAGATAGCCGAGCCCCCGCTAGCTCAGCCAATCAGCTCTTTTCTGCATTTTTACTGTATTTTGAACTGTCCCGCTTTTGATTCTGATTGGTCAATAGTTCTCCATAGGTTTAAATGGTTCACTGTCGCTCCTACTCGGATTGGCCGGTTTCTGCCAACCAATGAGAATAGCTTTCAGAATTTGAATTACTGTATTTCCCGGCAATTTCCAATATCCTAATTCTTGATATTGCGGCGTTCTAGAATTTTGGAAAGTGATATTTTTAATGTATTTTTTTATTTTTGAGGTTTGAGCTCTTTTCTGAGAATGTTTTCCGCCTTTATAAAGGCGATTTTTGATTCATACTCCGCACGGACATCTTTAATGATTTCTCGCTGTTTTCCAGCCTCTCTCGAATCGGAACACATCTTCGGTGCAGACCCCTCTGCGTCTAAGTCCCGCACTGCGCCCCACACACTGGCGAGGCGCAGGGAACTTTTCCCCGCATGTATGAGCGCACCTCCTCGGACGGCGAATCTTAGGTGCAGCCTCGCACTGCGCCTCAGTCCCCGCACTGCGCCCCACACACTGGTGAGGCGCGATGGACTTTACACCGCATGTATGAGCGCTCCACCTCCGGCGGCGAATCTTAGCGCAGTCCCGCACTGCGCCCATGTCCCCGCACTGCGCCTCAAACACTGGCGAGGCGCGGAAGACTTTACATAGTATGCATGAGCGCGCCCCAGCGCCGACATAAATCAGGCGCAAATTTCGCAGGAAAACTGGCGGAAAGGTGCGCCCCGACGTGGCGAGATTCATACATGTCGCCCTTAGATCTCAAGTTGAAACCTACAACCTATTTCTCTGGAAGTATGGATGTGGAGAGTGGCATGGGTGGTCATGTTGTGAGGGGTCAGCCTCTGCACACCAAGACCATTGAGGAGGACAGCAGTGAAGATCCAACAATAATCAGTAATGATGTAGCTGATTGCACTTGGGAGCTGGGTGAAGCAAGGGCTTCATCATTGTCAGGAGAAGAGGACGTCAGCTTGCACGTTAGGCAGCGGTGCAACCAGCAAGTCGGTAGCGTGGCCGTGAGTCAGCAAGGTAGCAGCAGTGCGAGGTCGGGAGCCAAACGGCCACAAGGGTAGACGACCCTCGTCAAAGGTTCAAAAAAGTAGCGGCACAGGGGCTCACCGAGGCAGCTGTGGTAGTAGTTACTCAGTGCAGAGCATTGGAGGCAAAACCACCTACTGCGGTATGGCAGTTTTTTGCTAAGTCACCGGAGGAGCCGAACATGGGTATATGTAGAATCTGTGGGAAGAAAGTGAAGCGTGGCCAGAGAGCTAACATTGGCACAACGGCCTTGTGTCAACACACGCAACGTCACCATCCGGTGGCGTGGGAGAAACGGGGCTAAGATTTGGTGGTCCATCCTGCCGCCGCAGCAACAGTGCCCAGTGGCACGCATGCCATTGCAGCCAGTCAAGACTCCACCACCTCTGCAGAAGGGAGCTGTTTCTCTTTGCTATCATCTCCCGGTCCTAGATGCTCTTGCTCCTCGCTACTCATGGTGCCAGCAGTTGTTCAACGAGGCAATTGCAAAGAGACAACAATATGCGTCCTACCATCCTTAGGTGCAGAAGCTGACCGTTTTCAGTCCAAGTTGTTGGTCCTTCAGTCCCTCCCTTTCCAAGTGGTGGACTCTGCACCGTTCAGAGAACTAATGGCTTGTGCCGAGCTGAGGTGGAGAATCCCAAGCCGTAATTTCTTTTCGACAAAGGCAGTGCCCTTCACAAATATGTAAAACAGAAGGTGGGCCAGTCCTTGAGCTTATCGGTTTCTTTCAAGGTGCAAGGCAGCGCGGACGTGTGGAACTATAACTACGGTCAGGGCCAGTACATGTCCTTTACGGCCCACTGGGTGAATGTGCTTCCTGCCCAGCCACACCAACAACTTGGACAGGAGATGCCGCCTCCTCCTCCACATTGTCAAACTGCTGCTCCTGCACCAATGTCCACCTCCTCCTCCACCACCACCACCTCAGCCTCCACAAGTGCTGCTCCATCATACCACATGTGTAGGGCACAGTGGTGTCACGCAGTTCTACCCCTGGCTTGCCTCGGCGAACGAAATCACACAGGGGAGGACCTGCTCCGCGTCATGCAGCAAGAAATCGATGTGTGGCTTTCTCCGCGCCAACTGCAAATCGGAACCATGGTGATGGACAATGGGAGGAACATGGTGTCTGCACTGCACTAAGGAGGGATGGTCCATGCATGGCGCACATGTTCAATCTGGTTGTGAAAAGGTTCCTGAAGTCTTCCACCGATCTTCAGAACATTCTGAAAATGGCCAGGAAACTGTGCATGCACTTCATCCATTCCTACAAAGCCAGGCACACCCTCCTCGAGTTGTAGCAGCAGAACGGCCTCTCCCAACACACGCTGATATGCGATGTTTCCACCCGTAGGAATTCCAGCCTGCACATGTCAGATCGACTGTATGAACAGAGAAAGGCCATTAACGATTTTTTGGTGATCCAAACGGAGAGGAGTACTCCCCTGTGTAACTTTGATGTCAGCCAGTAGCAGCTCATGCGTGACACCTGCCGTTTGCTGAGGCCATTTGAGGAGGCCACGTTATTTGTCAGTCGCAAGGACTGGCAGGGGACTGGAGACGTGATGATTACATCTCGCGGTCACATGAGTCCGGTGGGAACTGAACTGGAGGAGGAGGACATTGTACCACAAGCATTGTGTCACGGATGCCCCTGCGACCCTCGTCCCGGGTCGCAGGTGCATCCGTGCCCCGACTCCGAGCGGCGCCCCGTCCCGCACCTCGGGTCCGGGGTCCGCTCATCCCGCTGCCCGGGTCCCCAGTAACTTACCCGGCCTCGCTCCTGCCCCGTCCGTCTCGGTCTCTCGGCGTGCGCGGCGCCGCCCCTTAGGGAGCGCGCGCGCCGGCAGTCTGAGATTTAAAGGGACAGTGCGCCGGTAATTGGCCATTGCCGGGCACTGCTCCTATTTTAGCCCAGCCTCTTCCCAGTGGCCTTTGCCGGATCTTTAGTGCACATGCCTATTGGGAAAGCGTTCCAGAAAGCCTTGTCTTGCCTACCGTGTACCAGACCCTTTTGCTTACGTTTACCGACCACGATCCTTGCCGCCTGCCCTGACCTTCTGCCTGTCTACGTTCACGAATCACAGCCGCCTGCCCTGACCTTCTTGCCTGTCCCCGACTACGAGCCTGCCTGCCGTTCCTGTACCTCGTACCCTTGGCCGCCACCGCAGGCAAGCCCCGCCAGTGGTAGTGACCTGAGGTTAATGGATATTAACCTCCTTACTGAATGTGGTTAATTGGCTAATTGAAAAATTAAAACATGGCCCAACAAGAGTTGTCAATGGAAAGGATGCATAGGATATAAAACTCCTTCAAGATGAAAATCTAATGGGGAGTGTGGCAAAAGATTACTGTTGTTCACTGTCAGCTATAAAATGTATACAAAATATTGTGCAAGTGTAAACAAAATGTTATAAATGGAACACATAGGTAGACCAAAAACATACATAAATGTGTCAAGACTGAAAACTCAAAGCGTTATGCCTTGAAAACAGAAAACGTGCAACAAAAATTCTGAAAAATCAATAGTGGAAACAGTAGTCAGTGTTTGTGACAGCAGTATAAAAATTGGTTGAATGAAATGGGATCAACTTAAAGAACAGGCAAATAAAAAACAGCAGTAACATCCATGGGAAACTGAAGAACATAAAGTTATAGTGAGGTAAAGAGAAGCAGTCACAGAGTGTGGAGGATTGGATGAAAGTGATATTCAGTGATCAATCACCAATCCTGCTTTGACCAAGGAAATGATGATGGAACTTGTCTGATGTTGTTCTTATTAAACATATAATGATGCTGCTGAAAGCTTAGCAGAGAGGAATTGAGGGACAGGGACTACTTCTACAGGTAAAGTTGTGGGATAGAGTGCAATCTTCAGTTCATAATAGTAAAAAAGTACCCGTGTGCATTTTCCTAGTAGACGTGCCACAAGCAAAAGCCTACCTAAGAAGACAAAGCGTGTTATGCATGAAATCTGTCAAGAAGTAGGACTGTCTTTGTTGCCTGTGGCAACCAATCATAGCTCAGCTCACATTTCTCCAGAACACTATATGAAATGAAAGCTGATCTCTGATTTATTGCTATGGGCAACAAAGACAGTATTACTGCTAAACATTTTTCATACATGAGGCCTAAAGTATCCTGTCATTGATGTTCCTGGACCTGTCTCTCATACCTTACACTAGTGTGGAAATCATTCAAAAATGCCCTGAAATTCTCTCTTCAGAAGTCCAGTGACTATAAGTTGTTCAATGGCACCATATTATTTACATTACAGCAGTGACATTATTGAAGTGACTATCACTAGAGCACTATACAGGGCGACTATGATAAGAACAACATTTGTTATGTATTGAAAATTTACATCCACAGACCTATTTTTACTAAGAGCTTCTTCTTATCTATATATTTTTAATAATGTGCATACATTATACAAAATTTCAAGAATTATCTAGCTATAGCATTTCCAATTTTATTTTTCAGCAAATGCATCGCATGAATGGTTGCCCAGGTACAATATTGCTGGCAGACTATCTTATTTTTTGAAAGTCCATGTATAAATTACATATTTTCCTAAGATCATCTGCAATTAGTTTATTGAAAAAGCCTCTTTTTATTCCATTAATTAGATGACCTCCTATGTCTTTATGCCTCAAGCAAAATGAAGGGCAGGCAATGCCCTAGGCTTTCTCCACTCTTCAATGGACAACTCTTTGTGTTCTTTTAGTCTTTGTTGTAATAATGGGATGAAAATCTATATCTGATTTTTAGCTAAAAAAAAAAAAGTTTATCTCTATCAACCAAGAATAGCTCAAGTGGCTTAAGAGTCAGTAGATTTCCTCTCAACAGTTTTACAATAACCACAGATTTTCCTGGGGAAGCACTTTATTTCTTATATGTGACTACATTATATTTATAGATAAGTGTTCTTTTGCAACAATTCTTATCACTCCATTGCTTCCAACAAATATTTTAAAAATAAAATAAACATTGGTAATAGTCTCATAAATACCCTACAATCTTGCGTCTACAGCTTCTGTTCAGTTCTATGTATCTCCATAGTAACAGACAGTTAACAAACAATGTATTTAATTTTAGTTTGTAGGGGGAAGAAAGGAAGGAAGGGAGGGAAGGAAGGGAGGGAGTGAAGGAAGGAAGGGAGGGAGGGAAGAAAAGAAGGAAGGGAGGGAGGGAGAAAGGGCAGGAAGGAAGGAAGGAAGGAAGGAAGGAAGGGAGAAAGGGAGGGAGGGACAGAGGAAGGAAGGGAGGGAGGAAAGGAAGGAAGGAAAGGAAGGAAGGGAGGGAGGAAGAAACGAAGGAAGGAAAGGAGAAAGGAGGGAGGGAAGGAAGGAGTGAAGAAAAGGAAGGAAAGGAAGGGAGGGAGGGAAGGAAGGAAGAACTCTGTAGCAGCCACATAGTTTCCCTCTAAAGTACCTTTACCATTGTATTTGGGTTATACAACATTATAGTATCAAGAATATAGAAATTCTAAAGAAATTTCATTATTTTTAGGCTATAAAGTCGTAATCGTAACCTAGTATAAAATGTTCTAGTTTGATTGGTCTTTGACTTGGTGAAAGTTGCTAGTTTCATCAAAGTTATAAGGGTTTGATGTCTAATGAAGTATAGAAGGAAATTAGTGTTTGTTTACTCTGCTCAAAAAAGCCTTTCTTCTGAGTTTGACATATTCATCATATAAAGATGAAAAAGAAATGTTTAATTGGATGTGAGACCTAGTCATATCAATTCTGACATTAAAAAATTATTTTGACATCACAGAGTAACTATTTTATTATAAAACATTTCAGTTTACATAGGGAATATTACTATATGTCAAAAAGTATTAAAATATTGTAGTACAGCAAATTAATATGATATTATATTGTTTGCACCCATTACAAATGACTATAGTGTGTGTAATTAGATAGATAGATAGATAGATAGATAGATCGATAGATAGATAGATAGATAGATAGATATTGTTATATGTTCCCCCATATCCTCTCTTTAAGTATGTGTCAGACTCATTCTTAATTGTATTTTAACATTCTAGAGAAGAGGAGTGAGAACAGAACTTTAAAACAGGATGCATGCAAATTTGCTATCACAACAGCTGTTCTAATAGTTAAGACAGTTGTCTGTCAAGTCCACCATACACTTTCATGTTTTATTAGTGGATTAGTGGATCTTCTAGGCTAAGTGCATTTTCTATGGTCAAATAGGATTGTGTATGTTGAGATACAACATGCCCAATCCTTTCTCCCTATCTCCTGAATGTGGAAAAGTTATGAGGCATGTACATGTAGGCACAGCTTCTAGTATCTAAAGTGCCTTATCTTTAAGGATAACTGGTATGGTATGCTGAAACTATCTGAGGCAGCTGCTATGGAACCATAAGTCCCAGCAAGTCACACTAGCCATCCATCAAGCTAAGGTGCTGTAGATGCTATAAACTGTGCATATATAATATCTTAAAGGCCATTTAATCCTTTAGATGTTGTGGTCAATAGCCATTGTTGCACTTAAAGAATTTGACCAAAGAAGGGATTCCCTGTCTCCTCCATCAGCACTCTGCCTTTAAATTACAGGTGCTGATGGGTGCTGTGACAGCCAGAGGTCTAAAATGACCTTAGGTAGGCCTGTGAAGGCATGTGACATAGGATTGTGGAGTTTGACAGGCTGACAGATGGCATACTACTTTGCAGTACAGTCCTGTGCTGCAGTGTATTAGAGCAATGATCAAGCAATCACTCAGTCCAGTCCCATATTCAGACACCTAAAAAAATATAGAAAAGTACACACAAAAAAAAACAATAAAGTAAAAAAACACAAACTACCTTTTTCCCCTAGCTGAAAAGATGTGGACAGCTTGCAAGCGGGGCGTAGCTATAGGAGGTACAGCGGTTATTGTTAGTAAGCTTGGGTATAGTATTCAAAGTATGGACATAAAGTCTCTATGAGCACTCACAGGAACGTCTGTATATAGCGGCTTCTCCTATCCACCTCTAGCTCCAAACCGTTCATAACCTAGACGTATATATGTTAAGAGCCGTAGCTAAATTTATTGCAGACATTAATACAAGTGTTTAAAATCATAAAGACATACTTGTATCTTGAACAGTCTCATCCGTGGTGCAGTAACTATATATCGAAAGTTCCCATCTTAATATGAATCCATGCGATGCATGTAGCACAGCAAAAGCAGTCTACCAGGGTGAGCGTACCACACCAGTGAAGTGCGACGTTTCATCTGGGTTATGAACTGTTTGGAGGCACAGCGGTAGCAGCTGCTATGGGGCCCTGCTTCCTGAGGGGTCCCGAAAGTCCCTTTGACACATAGGAGATTTGGAGGTGGTGTGTTATACAATTACTGAACCCCCAAAACTGCAAAAACTGAACTTTTGTGTACTGAGTATGATTTGGCGAATCCAAGCACTCTATATAATATATATCCATGTATGTGAGAGTTAGGTTCTCTGTGAGCCTGCAAATGTCGACAAATAACAGCTTCTGGGTGCAGGAAAGATGCAGCCAGCAATACCAAACTCCCTAACTATTGATGTCTATGGAGAGGAAAATGCTATCTAACTAAGAGCAGTCTGTACAGTACAGAGAGAGAGAGCTGAAAACGGCGTTCACAAGGCAATACAGTGAAATATATATAACATGGTCATGTGATTTTAGCAGCCAATGAGAGCCCTCTCTGCGATGATGTTTTTGACTAAATTTGCAAAGTTCTACTAAAACTCAACTTTTCTAGACTGGTTCGATCAACACTACCTATAGCAACTGTCATGGGGGATGGCGAGGGTGCCGTCGCCCCCCGCGGCCGCCCCTCTGCCTGCAGGGGGTCCGGCGCGGGTACCGCGGCTCCCTCGACCATCCCCCTACTGCCTGCTCCCTGACGCCGGCTCACTTACCGGTCCACACTCCTGTGCATGCTGCTCCTGCCTGTCCCGGTCGCTGCGCGCGTACCCGCTGTCTAGGGCGCGCGTGCGATGGCTGGTCTGGATTTAAAGGGCCAGCATCCCGGTGATTGGTCTATTGCCGGCCGCTGGTCCTATATAAGGAAAACGCCCCCAGCACTCTGCCAGTTTGTTGGTGTACGTTACCTAGTCTAGAGAGTCTTGAAAGTCCTGTTTGATTATCCGTGTAGCAGTCCGTCCGCTACGTTTCCTGACCTTGCCTGTTTTCCGCCTGCCCTGACCTTCTGCCTGTCTTTGACCACGAACCTCTGTCGCCCGTCCTGACCTCCTGCCTGTCCCCGACTATGCTTCTGGATTTCAATTCTGTACCACGCATTACCCCGGCTGCCATCGCAAGCAAGTCACGCCAGGGGTAGCGACCTGGTAGCCTCACGCCGCAGCAAGTCCATCCCGCTTTGCGGCGGGCTCTGGTGAATACCGGGGGCTACTTAGACTCCGCTCCATGGTGTGGCTTAACCATCATCACTTGCGGTGGTCCAGCGAATCCAAGATACCTGTTACAGTACGAACTGGACATGGATTCCGCCAGGGTACCTCTGCCCGAACTCCGGGATGTCGCGACGGATGTCGCTCAACAGAGCCAGCGTATTAACCAGCTCACGGCCATAACGCAGAACCTTGCGGCCTGTCTACCTCCACCTGGGGCTGCTTCCGCCATCCTACACCAGTTGCTCCTGCTCGGGACCATCTCTGCATCTACCGCTTCACTCACGCTATGATGGAGACCTGAAGAAGTGCAGAGACTTCATCAGTCAAAGCTCCATCCACATCGAGATGTTGGGGCATCAATTCCCTACCGAGCGGGCTAAGGTAGCCTTTATAATTAGCCTCTTATTGGGCGAAGCTCTGGCCTTGGCCACTCCGCTTTGGGACCGAGGACATCCGCTGACGGCAAATCTACAAACCTTCTTCCAGGGGTTCCGCACCGTCTTCGAGGAACCTGGCCGAACCTCCTCCGCTGCCACAGCTCTGCTCCGTCTCCGTAAGGGCGACTCCACTGTGGGTCACTACTCAGTTCCGCACCCTAGCCTCTGAGCTGGACTAGAAAAATGAGGCTTTGGTGGCGACTTTCTGGCAAGGCCTTTCAGGGCGAATTAAAGACGAGCTCTCTGGTTGGGACTTGCCATCTGCTCTGGACGACTTGATGCAGTTAGCTACCCGAATCGACATTCGGTTTGCCGAGAGACAACAAGAGCTCCGCCTCCAACGGGAGATCACCCTACCACGCCGGCTACCTCGTCCGGCTCCCATGTTCCAACGACCTCCTCGTCCTCCGCCCTTGGTTCCTGCGGAGGAGCCCATACAGGTCAAGAAAGCCCACCTGACCCAGGAGGAACACTCGCAGCATCGTCAGAGGCAGCTGTGCTTCTACTGTGGCGGTTCTGGCCACTTCATTCGGGACTGTTCGGTGCGCCCGGGCAACCCTCACCTAGGGCTCGCAGGAGAGGCATCCCTAAGTGTCAGTGCGGTCTCTCCCCGTCTGACCATTCCCGTACTCTGTGGAATTTCGCCGGACAGCACCTTTCAAGCCACCGCCTTTCTTGATTCGGGGTCCGCTGGAAATTTTGTCAGCCAAGCTCTGGTGTCCAAGTTTCGTCTCCTCGTGACCCTTCTGCAGAAACCCATGTTCATCTCCTCCATCAGTGGCGAATGCCTAAAGGACGCTATTCGGTTCTGCACTGCGCCCCTCACCTTGCAGATAGGCGCCCTACACAAGGAGACTCTGAAACTTCTTGTTCTGCCTCGCTCCTCTTCTGAAATCCTCCTGGGCCTCCCTTGGTTGCAAGACCATTCTCCGACCTTAGACTGGAACATGGGTGAAATTATCCGTTGGGGCCCTGCATTTTGAATATCTTGTCATGCCATTTGGCCTCTGCAATGCACCGGTGGTGTTCCAGAATTTCATCAATGAGATCTTCCGCGATCTCCTCTACATCTGTGTTATCGTTTACATACTGTAGATGACAACCTAATCTTCTCTCCAGATCTAGAGACTCACCGCCACCATGTCCACCAGGTGCTCAAACGTCTCCAGGACCACCAGTTATATGCCAAACTGGAGAAATGCCTGTTTGAACGCACCTCATTGCCCTTCCTGGGGTACATCGTCTCAGATCAGGGTCTCCAGATGGATCCCTCTAAGCTGTTTGCAGTCTTACAGTGGCCTCGACCAGTGGGCCTTCGTGCTATCCAACGTTTTCTGGGATTTGCGAATTATTACAGACAGTTTATTCCGCACTTGGTGGCACTTACGAAGAAAAATGCCAACCCCAAATCCTGGCCTCCAGAAGCTCAAGAAGCCTTCGAGCGCCTCAAGTCAGCATTTGCTTCAGCTCCTGTTCTGTCTCGCCCGGACTCGCAGCGTCCTTGAGGTCCTTGAAGCGCTGTCCTCTTACAGAAGACTTCCTCTGGGAAACTGCGTACTTGCGGCTTCTTCTCAAAAACCTTCACCCCAGCCGAGCGTAATTATACGATTGGCGATTGCGAACTACTGGCCATAAAGTTAGCCCTAGAAGAATGGCGGCACTTGCTGGAGGGGGCTCGCCATCCCATCGAGATCTTCACCGATCACAAAAACCTCCTTTATCTCCAGTCTGCTCAACGACTAAATCCTCGACAAGCCAGGTGGTCACTCTTCTTCGCCCACTTTGACTTTTTCCTTCACTTTCGGCCAGCTGAGAAGAACGTCAGGGCAGGCGCCCTTTCTAGATCCTCGGACACTGTGGGCTTAGAGTTGCCCCTGCAGCACATAATTCCTCCAGAACGTATCCTCACGGCGGCCTCCGTGGATCTTCAACATCTACCTCCTGGGAAGACCTATGTCCACCCTGCCTCGAATCCTGAAGTGGGGACACTCTTCTCGAACAGCTGGCCATCCTGGAGTACATAAGTCTCTACAATTAATCTCTCGCTATTACTGGTGGCCCACCCTCGCTCAAGATGTTAGAGACTTCGTCCTGGCCAGTACCTCCTGTGCCCGTAACAAAGTCCCTCGCCTCATACCCGTGGGCCTGCTTCTGCCTCTCCCGATACCAGAAAAGCCTTGGTCCCATATAGCCATGGACTTTGCTACCGACTTCCCGGCCTCCTTGGGTAACACGGTCATTTGGGTGGTGATCGATAGGTTCTCAAAGATGGCTCATTTTGTTCCTCTGCCCGGGTTACCCTCCGTTCCTCAGCTAGCCCAACATTTTTTCCATCACATTTTTCGGCTACAAGGGCTCCCTTTGCATATCGTCTCAGATAGGGGGGTCCAGTTTGTGTCTAAATTCTGGCGGGCTCTGTGTGCTCAGCTGCAGGTTCAGCTAGACTTCTCGTCTGCATACCACCCTCAAACCAATGGGCAGGTAGAGAGGGTCATCCAAGTTTTAGGTACCTACCTATGACATTTTGTATCCGCCCATCAGGATAACTGGTCGGACCTCCTCCCCTGGGCGGAATTCTCGTATAATTCCCTAGACTCGAAGTCCGTTGGAGCCTCTCCCTTTTTTATTGTGTTTGGGCTACATCCCCGCCCGCCTCTGCCTCTGCCTACCTCGTGTCACGTTCCTACTGTGGATGCCCAAGTATGGGACATCAAGGCACTCTGGCAAGTCACACAACAGGCCCTTCTATGGGCCTCCACACGCACCAAAGTCCAGGCCGACAGGTACCGTAGACCTTGGCCTCTATTCAAGCCGGGCGATAGAGTGTGGTTGTCCGCTAAATATATTCGCTTCAAGGTGCCTAGTTATAAGTTGGGCCCTAAGTATCTGGGCCCTTTTGTCGGCAATTGAACCCGGTGTCCTACAAGCTCCGCTTGCCTCCTACTCTGCGTATCCCGAACGCCTTCCATGTTTCGCTCCTCAAGCCTGTGGTGCTGAATCGCTTCTCCCGTGGATCTGGCTCGTCTTCTCCTGTGGCCAACGCTGATAACATCTTTGAGGTCAAGGAGGTGCTAGCGCAGAAGACAGTGAGGGGGAAGCGATTCGTTCTGATTGACTAGAAGGGGTTCGGGCCGGAGGAGCGTTCGTGGGAAACTGAGGCTAATCTATCACCTGACCTCCTCTCTAAATTTCGCAAAAAGAGGGGGAGAACTGTCATGGGGGATGGCGCGGGTGCCGTCGCCCCCCGCACCGCCCCTCTGCTCACAAGGGGTCCGGCGCAGGTGCCACGGCTCCCCGCGACCATCCCCCTACTGCCTGGTCCCTGACGCCGGCTCACTTAACCGTCCACGCTTCAGTGCATGCTGCTCCTGCCTGTTCCGGCCGCCGCACGCGTACCTTAGGGCGCGCGCGCGACGGCTGATCTGGATTTAAAGGGCCAGCATCCCGGTAATTGCTCTATTGCCGCCCGCTGGTCCTATATAAGGAATACGCCCCCAGCACTCTCTGCCAGTTCGTTGGTGTGCGTTACCTAGTCTAGAGAGTCTTGGAAGTCCTGTCTGATTATCCGTGTACCAGTCCGTCCACAACGTTTCCTGATCTTTCCTGGTTGACGCCGGCCCAGACCTTCTGCCTGTCACAGACCACGAACCACTGCCGCCCCTCCAGACCTCCTGCCTGTCCCCGACTACGCCTCTGGATTTCGATTCTGTACCACGCATTACCCCGGCCACCATCGCAAGCAAGTCACGCCAGGGGTAGCGACCTGGGAGCCTCACGCCGCAGCAAGTCCATCCCGCTTTACGGCGGGCTCTGGTGAATACCAGGGGCTACTTAGACTCCGCTCCCTGAGGTGTCTTAACCATCATCGCTTGCGGTGGTCCAGAGAATCCACCATACCCGTTACTGCAACCAATAAGAGCTCCACTTTAATTTTTTCAGAGCACTATTTGAAATGAAAGGGTGTTCTGATTGTTTGCTATGGGTAACAAGAAAGGTCTTAGACCTTAGACATGTGTCAAACAGGTGGCCCCTAGTGTAGAACATGTGGGGTTGATTTAATTTGTGAAAAGTAAATAGAGTGCAAAAAAAAATTAATCGGAAAGACTGTTGCTCTATTTAACCTGTAAGGGTAAGTAATCCTCTTTTGGGCTCTTGTGAGATGAGCTTGACACTTCAGAAACTAGTGACCTATAAGCAAAAACAAACACTGGAAACCATGAATATCTTCAAAAACTGCAAGCAATGAAACGCATTTTTGATAAGTTTATAAATTACACAACCTAATTGTTGAAGAAAGTTGGTTTACTTCCTACTAAAATATAATACTTAATAAAAGGTGGTGGTGGTGGGGAATGCTCCCATTAGGATCATCACCAAAGTAGAAAGTGGCTACAAAGAGCATCTCTCACCCAAGAGTGCACACCATATCCATGCATTAAATGCTAACAGGTGATGGTTTATTTTACCTCTGGTGACACTGTAGGAAAATTAACCTATAAGTGGCGGGCAATATATCTTGTTTCTAAAGGACCTATCCCATACCTCCCAACTTTTACAGACTGCAAAGAGGGACATATTAGGCCATGCCTCCAACACCCAAACACATGACATCACATTTGGTCATGCCTGTTACCATGCCTGAACACAGTGTCAGACAGGCCCATCGAAGGATCCTCCGCTGGGCCCCGGCTCCAACACAACGGGGTCCGCCGTGGCGCCGTAGCCCTGACCTGGGCAGCGGCACGATGAAGTGACCTCATCGCACCGCTGCCACTCTTTGGCCGCAGAGCTGTCACTCTGCATAGGCTGTGCAGCTGAGGAGCTGCCAGAGCAGCGTCCCCACGTCACGCCGCCAGTGTCAGGCAGAAGAGGAAGGCGCTTGGCTGGGGAAGTAGGTAAGGTAAGTATTATTGTTATTATTTTTATTGGCAGTTTATATGCCTGTCTAATTGAGGGGACCTATATATACCTGCCTTACTGATGGGACCTATATATACCTGCCTGACTGAGGGGATCTATATATACATGCCCAACTGGGGAAACATATATATATATATATATATATATATATCTATATATATATATCTTTGTCAAACGGATGGGACTTCTATATACCTGCCTAACAGAAGGGACCTATATATACCTGCCTTACTGAGGGGACCTATATATATCTGCCTTACTGAGGGGCCAGGAGAAGTCATCATGGCAGTCTGGGCCAAAAGGAAAAAAACAAGGGGAAGACGACCACTTCTTCCTGTGCTGGTACCTGGTCCAGGCACAGTCAGGTGACACTGAGGCTCTGTTGGTGTCCCTGGAAGAGACATTAATTATGCTAGTGGCAAGATGTCCTGGAGGTCGTCCCAGCTATCCATCTCCCAGGAGCAGGTGAGGGGAATACACCATTGACTTGTGAGGGGGCAAATAGTTTGCTGTTTTTAATCTTTACTTTAATGTCTGGTTTGCCTCATGCAGAACTTTCTGTCCAACTTACAATTTACAAGATGTATGGTTTACTCCACTGTAGGATTACCTACCTAACCTAGCTACCTGCCTACGCTAATTGTGGCTAGAGGCATGGTTTAATAGGGGATCCATTGAATGACACTATACTGCAATACACAAGTATATTGTACTAGTAGTATATTGTACTAGCGATAACTTCTACAAATACCCCGTTGAGACAGGAAAAAAAAAAACATTTTCAATGTTTTAATGTTACCGCCATAAAAAAAAATGTCGGAATTTTGTCTTTGTTTCGGTCACCTCACTTTTGCTATAAAATTGGAATCGAAGGTGGAAAAGTCATATGAACCCTTAAATGGAAAATGATACAAATAAAAACCCTCACCCCATAACAACTTTTCCCGACACAGCTTAGCTGACAGAAAGAGGTTATTGGTCTAAGAAAAAACTAGTAAAACACATTAAACACTCGACGGAATTCTACTGACCCACAAAATGAAGATAATAGGCGACATGTTCCAATATACAAACGCTGGTTTTTTGGTCTATTTTGCGCCCAAAACACTTTTGATGCCATATTCTCTATGTAAATTAACTGTCGTACACCTAAACTAGGTGCATTATACGCCGGGCACGACACATTGTAATGCACCTAAAAATGATACGCTGTGCGCCTCCATAGCGCAATGCACCTATTGAGGCGCATTACATACACTAGTAATGATATGTTATGCGCCTTCGTTGTGCAATGCACCTCGATAGGCGCATTACATACACTACCAATGATATGCTATGCGTCGCGATTTGCGTAATGCGTCTCAATAGGCGCAATGCACCTTTTTAAGCGCATTAAGTTTACTATGCAAGGTATACCTGACGCCAGATTTTTGAAAGCATCGTACTTTCTGGCGCACTTTACACTGATTTAATGCGCCTAAAAACTGCCTCGGCACTGCCAATTTTTGGACATGTTGTCTAATGTGTCATTAATGTCACATAGTCATTTTCCACAAAAATAAACACCCAAAACAAGTTTTTCCCAGTTCACCCTATTTTTTCATTTTTTTGGGGGAGGGGAGAGGGGACCCAGACACTTTGACTATATGGAGCCCTGAAATTCCTGGTGGAGGTCCTGCCCGCTGCCACAGGGAGTCGGGCCCAGCCCTCACACCATGTTTAAGAATGCCTGGGCCTCTGTCCCATCCCCTCAGAGGCATGTCTGTGCGGGCCCTTAGCAGAGCAGAAAACCACTGGTGCCTGCTCTTCTATTCTACCTAGTAAGTCTAAGCCTCTAGCCTTAGATGTACTAGTGGACGGACACGTGTCAACATGCAGACGGCACAAAGACGTCATATTATTGCACCGCATACATCGGGCTTCAGTAGGAGAAGCCCGGCATGCCCAGATGGCTATAGATCAGGGAACAGGAAGAGAAAAGTGTATTTTTTTCTTAATCTAATAGGGTCTGACCTGCCTGCCTATCTACAGCCTAACTACCTGGGGCAATATACCGTCTCCCTGAGGAAATATACCTAACTACCTGGTGGCAATCTACCTACCTGGGGAAATCTATCTACTACCTGAGGCTATCTACCTACCTGGGGGCAATCTACCTATCCACATCGGGGCAACATACTACCTAAATATCTGGGGCCTATCTACTCCCTACCTACCTTGAGCCTACCCACCAACCTGCTTGGGGCCTACCTATCTACCTAGGGTCTACCTACCTACCTAGATCCTTGCCTGTTTACCTATCTACCTATGGTTTTCCTGCCTATCTAACTGGGGTCTTGCTTGCATACCCACCGACCTGAAATCCCTAATTTAGGGGACTACCTATCTAAAATGGGTTCTACCTATCTATAGGGGAAAATTTAGTATTCATATTGCCCTAGGCATTATAGATAGCTGTCAGACAAATGCTAATTAGTGTCTCTGTATTTTACAGGTTTCCCCTCTGGATTACGTCGGACGAGTGTTGGATCCATTTTTTTAATAAAATGGTCAGCGAGAGATGTTGTTGCGGAGTGTTTAATTAAGTGTTTTTTCAGTGTACTTTTTACCACTATTTTTCCAGTGTTACTATTAGAGGTGTCTGACTGACCTCTCTCTGTTACTAGTGCTGGGGTTTGGTGTTAGCCAGCAGTGTTTTCTTTTGTCACCCCAATTCTGACAACAAGCATTAGCACAAATCACATAGAGGCGTCTGTCAAACATCTGTATTACTAACACTAGAAATAAATGGTAAAAACACATGGACAAAGCACAAAAATACTTTATTTAAATAAACTCTCCCCGACATCAGCCCTTATTGACCATTTTATTAGAGAAATGGTTCAATAAATCCATCATAGTCCAACTGGGAAATTTGTAGAAAAAACAGAAACAATACTAAAAGCTTGACAATGCTAAACTCCATCCCCTGCATTCCTTTTGAGTGCAAGGAAAAGAGTTTGGACCACATAATCTTATTCTGAGGGATACAGGCCATAGTCGTAGCACAATCTCCCAGAGGTTAGTTACTCCTCTGAGACTGTGCCACTAAGCTGTAGCCTGAACCCACTCTCCCACCCTTGGGAAATTTGTACAGAGTTAAGAAAAGGCGAAGAGGTACTGTAAAAGTGTGGATTTTAACCCCTTAAGGACCCAGCCAGTTTTGGCCTTCCTGATACAGCCCTATTTTTGAAATCTGACATGTGTCACTTTATGTGAGAATAACTTTTTTGACACTTTTACCTATCCATGTGATTCAGAGATTGTTTTCTCGTGACACATTGTGCTTTAAGTTAGTAAGAAATTTTTATCCATACAATCCTTGTTTGTTTGTAAAAAACATCAAAATGTCATGAAAATTTGGAAAAATTTGTGATTTTGAAAGTTCTAAAATTTGTGCGTGCAAGACAGATAATTATTCGCCACAAAATAGTTTATAACTAGCATCTACCATATGTGCTCTATAGGTTGGCATCATTTTTTAAATGTCTTTTTTTCTTTTTTACGTCATTAGGGGCTTTAGAAATTTGCATTGTGGGCATCGTGACGTCACAGATGACCTCGGGAAGTGACTTTCACTTCCCGAGGGCATCTGACTGTAGATCGCTGCCGCACTGAGGTGCGGCAGCTGCCGGGAGCTGGCTGGAGGAGCTCACTCCTGCTGCCTGCGGCTTCATTACCGCAACCATGACAGGTTGCGGTAATGAAGCGTTAATCGCCCACGGCCGGAGCTCACTCGGCATGCGTAATATACCGCTGGTCCCATGTCGCGATCGTGCGCGGCTCCCCCGCAATCCGGCACAATCGCCAGGTGCGTTAACACCCAAACCACCTGGACGTATGCATACGTCCAAGGTCATTAAGGGGTTAATATATTTGTGTCCAAATCTGCAGGGAGAAGTGTTGGCCAGGAGAAGTCAGCATGAAGGTGTGTACCGGATGGAGAAGAAAAGGAAATGTGAACAACTCATCAGAGAAACATCACCTGTGAGTCACTAACTGTACCTGAACTGTTAACACTTGTGTGTGCAAAGTGTAATGGTTTATATTCCGTAATGGTGTGGTGGTATTCAGTAACAATGTGGCGGTGATATGTGGTCATGATGTCATGGTGATAAGTGGTCATGATATGGTGATATGTGGTCATAGTGTTGTGGTATTACTCAGTAACTATGGGGAGTGATATGTGGTCATGGTGTTGCAATATTATTTAGTTATTATGTGGAAGTGATATGTGGTCATGTTGTGGCAGCATTATTCACTCATGCCCCATCACCATGCCCCATCTAACAGAATCATGTCCCACCCCTTTCAGCAGACTAGCGCCAACAGAACAGCAACATTACTGGGGTCTAAGAAGCTGTATTTATATAAAATAATGTATTGTATATACAGAAATCCATACCAGTAGCTATAAGACAATGTTCTAAGGATGATACCTCTATATTATGGCCGTACAGTGACCACATAATACCGCTATACAAGGAGCATATATCATGGTGCTGTTACTGATAAAACCAAGACTAATGATACCGCTATACAAAGTTCAAATAATACCACCACATCATGACCACATATCACCATCACATAGTGACTGAATAAAACCTGCCACACCATGACCACGTATCACCACCACATAGGGACTGAATAATACCACTGTACCAGGACCCCAATTCACCACCACATAGTGACTGAATAATACTGCCATACGGTTCCTGAATATAAACAATTAGACTACTACCACTTCTAATAATATTCCTGCTAAACAGTAACCTTATAGTGATACATACCAGTTGTACACAGGTGCTGTGAAGATATATATTTCCACCATACACTGACCATATGGGGGTGGATACCAGTTGTACGCAGACACTCTGCAGACATATAAGATATTACAGTGTAGTTACATCCAGTGACTCACAGGTGACATCTTCTCTGATGGGAGTCATTGTCTTTTCCTTTCTCTATCCGCTCCAGACCACCATGATGACTTCTCCAGGCCACAACTTGTCCTTACAGAATTAACCACACAAATATCTTAGGCTTCTCACTTTTCCAACACCTCCCTACCTGTTCACACAAACTCCTAATAGGGTTGGGAAATAGGGCTATGGTGTGACAGGCAGTAGTGAGGGAGTTATAGAATGTTAGGTGTGGGTTGTATTTTATGTTGGCTCTAGGTTGCATAACACAATGATATGGTGGGAGAGGGTACACAGGCCACAACTTACAGACACAATCTCCTGGGGGGGAGACAGAAAACCCAACAGTGATGTAGCTGTGGCTTCTACTTTGTTCCCTGAAGTTTAATACTAATGAGGATGAAGTTTAATACTACTGAGTTTTGTAGTGTTTCTATCTCTCTACAAATTCCTTCATTAGATTCGTTGGATTATATCAGAACAGTGCTGCATCTATTTCTATAGTAAAATGGTCAATGAGAGCTGAGCTGGTGTTGAGGTTATATATAAATTTATATATAATATATATATATATATAATATATATATATTTTATTTTTTTATATAAAATATTTTTATTTATATAATATTATATATATATATATATATAATATATTATATATATATATATATATATATATATTTTAATAATTTTTTTTTAACATTTTACTCAGTGTAAGTAATGGATGTATCCCGACAAACCTCTCTTAATTTCTTTTGCTGGGGTTGAGATTAGCTAGCAGTGTTTTTGTCACTACAAGGCTGACACTAACCCCCATACACTATTACACCATTAGGGGTACTTTGAAGAACTAGGTTACTATCAGAAGTGGGAACATCAAATATGATGGTCTACTTCTGGGGTATTTTTTGGTTAGGAAAGGACCCTTAATTATAGACTTAAAAAAAGGAAAGGAAGTCCAGCGTAATACTCCGTTTGTAGATTAAAATCGTTCCAAATCTTTATTCATACTAGATTAAAAAATCCAAGTGTTTATTTATGTTAATCTAGATGAGCATGGCTTACATTCAACTGTCCCAGAACCTGCGGGACAGTCCTAGATTCCAGGGACTGTCCCATGGTCCCAGGCCGATGGAGGTATATCCGGTGTGGGGTCTCTCCATTTTTCATAATCTGTCAAGGTAAAACTATTAGCTGCAGGCTGATACTACCAAGATGGGAAGTTCTATAATTAAGAACAAAAGGAAATTGCAAGTCAGCTCACCTGGTCATGTCAACGGTAGGTAACGCCCGGACAGGCTGAAGAAAACCTCTGTGAAATCACTTAAGAAAAGGAAAGGAAGTCCAGCGTAATACTCCGTTTGTAGATTAAAATCATTCCAAATCTTTATTCATACTAGATTAAAAAATCCAAAACATAGTTTCCCATATAGAATCGCATCAAAGCCGACGCGTTTCGGAGAACATCTCCTTATTCATGGCACAGAAATCTGCTTGTGGCATCTCTATTTAAATGATTAACAGATTTACTTAAAAATAAAAATAGAATGATGGAAAAGGTTCACAATAATCAGATAGAGGATAAAATGACATTTACAACAGAGTTTAGCCGTCAATTTAAAGATACATGTAGTATTGTGAAAAAACATCTCCCAGTTCTAATGGCACAGGCTAACATGCAAGAAATAGTGTCAGAAAATAATATAAGATTCGTGCCCAGGAAAGATCAGACCTTACGGTCTATGTTGTCTCCTAGTTTGTTTTTGTCGAACACAGATCCCCGAAATGAATTGTGGTTAACCACCAAAGGAATGTATAAATGTGGACACACACGTTGGTATAGCATGCAAATATGCAGATTGCTCCAAACAATTTACTTCTACAAACAATGATGAATCATTTACAACAACTTCTTATATAAATTGTAAAACGTGGTTTGTTGTGTATCTCATTACATGCTGCAAATATCAAAAACAACATGTAGGCTGCACTAGCACTGCGCTGAAGGTGCGTATTCGTAGGCACATATCAGATGCTCAAAAATCATTATGTGTAGGTATGTCTATGGTCTCCAGGCATTTCAATGAGTTGCATGATGGAGACATTAATGATTTCAGATTCCAGGGCATAGAAAGAGTCTTCAAACCTGTTAGAGGCGGAGATCATAGACAGAGCTTCTGGCTAGAGAGGCTTGGTGGATGTTTAAACTTGGCACCAGGCATCCGAATGGGTTAAACAAAAGACACAATTTAAAGACCGCGCGCCGGACCGGGGCCCCGTCCCCATGAGGGGAGGCGCAGCATGACCCGGCACGCTGGGCGCGGCCGGAGAGCGCCGCGGTGACGCGGCTGTCGGGTAGGAGTTCGGGCGCAGGGAGGAGCGGTACTTAAGGCCGCCCTCACCGCCCGGGAAAGCAGTCAGCGCAGCACGTGTGAGGCAGAGAGGAGCCCCTGGGGTCAGGAGATCGAACGGACGGGAGGAGAGGTGCCTGTGAGTGAGGGAGGAATCAGGAGTCGGCGCTATGGTGGACGGGGCACCGGCAGCTGGAGGAGCTGCGGCGGTTAGCCGCATTCAGGGGCACAGCATGGCTGCAGGAGGCAGTACAGGCGGTAGTCAGTGACGCAGGGGCAGAGTCAGGACTGCCGGCGGGTAGCAGGAGCAGCCGCAGACACAGAGCCAGGCCTCCGCAGAGACTCAGCCCGGAATGCACACCGAGGGCCCGCTGTCGCCGGGGGAGCCCTTCCAGGGAACCTCCGGGTCGGGGGGATCGCTCTGTCACTGGTGGGCGGTCTTCTCGGCCTGGGAGACATCCGAGTGGGCCGGTGGGCTCTGCGGGGGACAGCGGGCCGGGTCACCAGTCAGGTGCAGGTCCACTGTTGCCCCTTCATCGGCGACCGGCCGGGGTAGCGGGGCCCCTGCGGCGTGCCCGGGGGGGGGGGGGTCCCCGGCGTCGGGGGACGACGGAGACCGGCGAGGACAAGGGGGGGAGTGGGTGGGCCGGTAGGCCCCCAGCGGGCGGCACTGTGGGCCCGGATGGCGTATCGAAAGGGGAGCACCAGGACGTCGGCGGGGGCATGGACTAGTCGCCCGGGACCCTAGCCTGCGGGGGGTCGGCCCCCCCTTTGGGGGTTTTTGCGGCCTTGACCCGGCCGCCGGCAGCACGTGGAAAAAAAGTTTCAATGGCCCCTCGGAACTCAGGGGAACGGCGGTGGGTCCACACCCCCAGAGCCGGGTGAGTATATGCCCCTTGCGTTTTAAATTTTCCCCCCCTATATTGCAGCCCCGGTGGTAGGTGGGGGACGCAGGGCCCACCACCCCGGGAGGCCCGGGGTGAGGGGCGGGGCGTCGGGGGACCCGGGGGGGACGGCGGGAGCAGATGGGGTTCGGGCATTTTTGGGCCCGGTTAAGAGTGGGGGGCAGGGCGCGGGCCCCCCCCGGGTTGGAGCGGGTACCCCCAAACGTTGGGGGGTGGGGCCCGGGAGGAGGGAGTTCCTGCGGGGGCGGACCGGAGCAAGGGGTGCTAGGGGGGGGTTTTACAGTGTCTGTGCAGACTGAAAAGGGAGCACGGGATACGTGCGATTGGATGAAAGGGCAAAGGGGGAGTCTACGCTGCCGGGGGCCCCTCGGGGAGGCATTTGAAGCAGATTTCGGAGAAAAAAGAAAATAAATACTTGAAATTTTTTCCCTTTTCTCCCGCTGAAGAAATTTAATCTGGAAAAGGGGAAAAAAGGGAGGAGAGAAGAAAGAGGGGGAGAAAAGGGGCGGGGGCCCCCTAACCCCAACTTTACCTTTGGCTGCAAGCTTTTGCCATATTGGCAAGCGGTTGGGGAGAAGGCCCCGGGAAAAATTGTTCGCCGTTGTTTTTTACAGGGATCGATTGGGGAGGCAAAAGGGGCTTAGGGGGGTTGGCGGGGTTGCGATATATGAGCAATTTCGCCAATGGAAGGGGGGTCCGCCCGCATTCGGGGGGCCCAAAAGGATAAAACTTTGGTTAAAAAGTTATGGCCCCGACAATTTTTGGGTCGCCCTTTCGGGGGGGGGGGGTTTTCACCGCCCAAAAGGGGGTGGCCGGGGGGCTGGAAGGCCCCAAACGGGGGGGCAAAAAGGAGCTTGCGGGCAATTAAATAGCGCCATTTAAAAAGTTTGGAGCGGGATGAAGTTCAAACACACGCTCTTTTTGTGGGGAAAACCCCCCCCGTCTCCCGGTTTTTAAAAGGGGTTTGGGGTAAGGGCGGGCCCGGGGTGGTACCAAGGGCGACCCCGGGAAACTTCAAAAATGGACGTTTCTAGCCAGTTTTAGTAAAGGGACGGCGGGGGATTTTTGTTGAAGGGTTTTGGGAAGGGTTTTTTAAGATCGCCCCTCCCGTGCATCGGTGCCTTTTGGGTAAAAAATTTAGGGTTGGCCCCTGAGCATTTGATGGGGGTACAAGAATTTGGGGAAAGACCTGGCTTTGGGAGAATGGGGGGTCCTTTTGCGGACCACCTTTTCCTGATTTGGGGGTTTCACCTTGGGGTTGTTTCCGAAAAAGGAGCCAAATAAATTCCCCGGGTTATCCACCATTATCGTTTCCCCAAAGGGGGGGGGGCTCGGTCAATGAGGGATAGCACCGGAGTTGGTTCGGGGTGTACACATCTTGATGAGCGGTGGCTTTTGGGGCAGCATTCGGGGCGGGTTCCTTGATGGGAAAGGCTGACATTGAATCCTTTCCGCTGCACCGGTGCATGCGGAGAGCGGCGTTTTTTTTGGGTTTACTGGGAGGACAGTTCTATTGGACGGTGCCTCCCAATGGGGTTTTTCGTTGTCATGCCGTTTTTTAGGCTTTTAGTTTCCTTTTGGGGTAGGGGGTTAGGGATTTGCAGGTTAAATTCGTAACCTTTCTTTATATTTTTCTTTGCGTAAGGGGCCCCTGGTTTCCCCGATTTGCGGGTCTCTCGCGGTCTTTGATTGGGTGGGGACGGTTTGGGGTTCCGCTGGCGGCAGAGAAACAGAGGGGGCCCGTGTCCTGTTGAGTTTTTTTTTGGGAAACTGCATTGACTCCCCTGGGGATGGATGTAGGTTTCCGGAGGGAAACTTTGGGCATTGAAAGGGGGAAGCAGAGGGGGGGGTTTGGGGGGTTAAAAAGAATGGGGTCGGGAATTGCATCCTTTCTCGGGAAACTGAACTTTTCCTGTAAAATTTTTCCCCTGGGGAGGGTATTCCTTAGGCGTTTGGCAAGGGCACGGCGCGGATTGAAAACCGCACCACTTTTGCGGTTGAACCTGAACACAGGGACGACTTGGCGGGTTTTGGGGGGGGATTTTTAAAAGAAAAAGGCAGGTCCCCATTTTGGGGGGGGAGGTCCCAACGGAAAGTGGACATCTTTTCGGGTGCGTAGGGAGCACGGGCTTTGGGGCCATTTGCGGGACACGGTGCGCGGCCCCGTGGGCCGGCTGAGTGGGCGGGCTCCCTTTTGGGGTGGAATTTTGGGACCTCGAACTCTTTCCCCTCGTGGGGCATTGAGCGGGGGGGGATCGGTTTGAGACCAAAAGGTTCGGTTCCATTGTGACAACTTGGGCGTGGTGCAGGCTATCAACAACTTGTCGGCGTCTTCGCCTCTGGTGGTTTGGCTGCTCCGGTTGTTGGTTTTGCGGTGTTAGGAATTGAATTCCTGGGTGGTGGCGGAGCATGTTCCGGGTGTGCTTAACGTGGTGGCCGATTCTCTTTCTCGATTACAGTGGGAGCGGTTTCAGAAGCTGGCGCCGACGGCGGCGGACGCGGGAGAGGAATGCCCCAGTCATCTTTGGAGCGCGGCCTCCGAGGTGCCGACCATTTGATCCGGGCTTCCCTGTCAGGTGGGACCTGGTTGGTCTATCAGAAGGCCTGGGTGATGTGGTTGGAGTGGCTTGAAGGTTTTGGTCCGGTTACGTCGGAGGAAGATGAGGTGGGGGCATTGTTGTGCCTGATGGTTCACATGGAGAGGCTGGGGTGGTCAACTGCTAAGGTACACAGGGTTATGGCGGGCTTAGCATTTGGTTTTAAGTGGAGGAGGAGGAGGGATTTGACCAAGGACTTTGTTATTTCTCGGGCTTTGCGGGGTTACAGACGTGGGAAGGGGGCCAGAGACCTACGTCGCCCGGTGGTGTTCGCATTGTTGGAGAGATGGGGGGGGGGGTTGTGCAGTCAGTGGCGGCATCGGCGTTCGAGGTGACATTTTTTCTCCTGGCCTTCTCGCTGGCATTTTTCGGTGCGTTGATGGTGGGTGAGCTGGTTTCCCCGAGTCGTTCAAAAGGGGGTGGATTGCAGGTCGTGGATGTGTGGAAGCACGAGGGTGCGGTGGTGTTTTGGATCCGACGGTCAAAAACGGATCAGGACGGTAGGTGCCACCGGGTACAGTTGAGGGCAGTTCCCGGGGCGCTGATGTGCCCTCTGACATGTTTGCGGGCATTTCGGAAGTTGTGCAGAGCGGTTGGTGGGCCTCTACTGGTTCAGCAGGATGGATCGTTTCTGTCTCGATTTCAGTTTGCGGCGGTGTTCAGGCGTTGCTTGGGGGCATTGGGGCTGGAGCCCGGTGAGTTCGCCCCGCACTCGTTTCGCATAGGGGCGGCAATGGAGGTGGCGGGGTGGGGGCTTCGCCCTGAGTCGGTCCGCAGGATTGGAAGAATGGAAGCTGACCGGTTCCGGTTATATGTGCGCCCCCAGTTGATGGTCGGGGGAATGTGTTAGGAGTGGTGGGTTTTTCTGTTATTTCCTTAGTCTTGCCGTTACGTTTCGTGTTTCTGTTTTATTGTAGTTCGTTCGCCTTGCCTGGTCTGGATCCTAGGACATTCTTATGTCTACTGGGACGCGGAGAGAGCGGACGTACGGCCGGATGGGCGGCAGCTCGGTTTTTCACGCAACATGGCAGTGATTCGGTGGATAGGATGGCGCGGTATGAGGTGGCTGGGGGTGGTGCCTGAATTTTTGCGGTATGCCGCACTGGATAGACCCCCGGATGTCCTGGTGATACATGCTGGGGGTAATGATCTGGGCTCCCTTACGTCTCGCGAGTTGACGAAGAACATGAAGTATGACCTGTTGCGGTTGTGGTCGTCGTTTCCTAGGCTGGTCATTGTATGGTCGGACATGGTGTTCCGGCATCATTGGCGGGGGGCCAGGTCAGTGGTCAGTTTGAACAAGGTCAGGGTGAAGGTGAACAGGTCAGTGGCGGGTTTTGTGGCACGAAATGGGGGTGTGTTCGTGCGCCACATCGAATTGGAAGCAGGCGAGGGGAATTTTTGGAGAGCGGATGGAGTTCATCTGACGGCTGTTGGATTGGACCTATGGGCCCCCTGGGTCTTCAAGAGGGCATTGAGAGAGCAATTGGTTTGGTGGGGTCTCGCATGCATGAGGGTCAGGGCATGCCCCGCGGTGGCGGTCGAGGTTCTTGGAGTGGTGAAGAAAATTGGTGAGGAGTCCTTCGGGTAGGATTCCCTCAGAGTTTTGGGTAATTTGGGAAACGGCCCGGCAAAGGGTGGGCTCTTTCAGGGAGTTATCCCTGGGAGCAAAATGGGGAGCCATAGATTATGGCTTGTGGGCCTCCGAGCCAGTGGAGTACGGCTGGGGGCAAATGGTGGTTTGTCCCTTCAGGGATTTGGTCGCCAGGTCGGTTTTGGGGCTCCAAGGAAATCGGCCCCATATTTGGTACTGGTTGGTTGAAAGAGTTGTTTGGGTTATTTTATGTGTTTGTATATAATATAAAATATAATATGTATATGGTATTGTATAAGGAGAGGCACGGATAGAGTCAATTATTTAAATGTGGTGGTATATTTTACATATAATTATATACCGGTTTACAGATTTATATTATATTTATACTGGTTGTTATATATTTATGTGTATTTTTGTTAATAAAACGGCTGCTGTGGCCAATTCAATTCAAACCGATGTGTCGTGTCATTACTGGGTGGCCGCAGTAGGGAGGTGGGGAGTGGAAACAAGAGAATGTTGGTTGGTTGGGGGTAGGACGCGCATACTCAGCGTTGCCCTGGGGGTCAAGACCGCACGCCGGACCGGGGCCCCGCTCCCATGAGGGGAGGCGCGTCATGACCCGGCACCCTGGGCACGGCCGGAGCGCGCCGCGGTTGCGCGGCGGTCGGGGTGGAGTTCGGGCGCAGGGAGGGGCGGTACTTAAGGCCGCCCTCACCGCCCGGGAAAGCAGTCGGTGCAGCACGTGTGAGGCAGTCCCACCCGCCCTCCCTGAAGTAGGGTTTGGTGCGTAAGGGGGTGGGTCAAGGGGTGTTTTTCTCGGCAAAGTTTGGTGCTGGGGACTAGTTATGTCATGGTGGCCGTGGGCGGTCGAGGTTCTTGCAGTGGTGAAGAAAATTGGTGAGGGAGTCCTTTGGGGTAGGATTCTCTCAGAGTTTGGGTAACTTGGACGGCCCGGCAAAGGGTGGCTCTTTCGGGGTTTATCCCTGGGGAGCAAAATGGAGGAGCCATAGAGAAATGGCTTTGGGCCTCCTAACCAGGGGGAGTACGGCTGGGGGCAAAGGGTGGTTTGTCCCTTCGGGATTTGGTCGCCGGTCGGTTTTGGGGCTCCAAGGACCTCGGCCCCATTTTTTTGGGTACTGGTTGGTTGAAAGAGTTGTTTGGGTTATTTATTTTGTTTGTATATAGATATTATATGTATATGGAGAGGCACGGGTAAGTCAGATTATTTAACGTGGTTGTAAATATTTACATATATATTTAATATACCGTTTACAGATTTATATTATATTTATACTGGTTGTTATATATTTATGTGTATTTTTGTTAATAAAACGGCTGCTGTGGCCAATTCAATCCAAACCGATGTGTCGTGTCATTACTGGGTGGCCGCAGTAGGGAGGTGGGGAGTGGAAACAAGAGAATGTTGGTTGGTTGGGAGTAGGATGTGCATACTCAGCGTTGCCCTGGGGGTCATGTGTCAGTATTAATGTTTCTTAATAGGATTACATATGTCTTAGAAGGTTTTTTGTACTTTTTGGATTTTGCAGGATTTTATATATTGTTTTTCGTCATATGTTTGATTAGGTCAGCTGACTGTATCACATGACCCGTAGTGAATCATTTAAATAGAGATGCCACAAGCAGATTTTTATTCCATGAATAAGTAGATAATCTACCTCCTCCACCTCTTGCTTTCTGTTAGTTTGCATGTAAGGAACTGCATAAGTAAACTTTATAGCCCCCCAGAATTTAAGAGATTCTTATGGAGGTTGATTTATCATGCGATTTGCAGAGCAAGAGGCCCATATACTGTTCTAACATAATCCACCAAGATCCTGGGCTCAGGTGGGTCTACAACCTCTGCTTCCCAGTAGTTATGGCCCAAACACATATTGCTGCTCTAATTAGATATTAGACACCAGTCATGTTTATTAACCATAATCTCTTGCAAGCTATGTAGCATGCATTGTCATGTAATCAAGATTTGCAAAATCCCATTTACCTAGAACTATAATGCATGGCAATGTTATTATTGTACAATGTGTTACCATGGTGAATAGTGGGCTAAATATGCATATAGCCAAATATATGATCAATGTGTCTGCCCGTTATAGTCATACAGATTAAATGAAACGTGCCCAAACATTAGAAATATCTGTGTCTCATTATTCCTCATTCCTCTGCCTTATTCCTTTGACAATTATAAAAGGGTGACCTAGAAATACAGAAAGGTACTTTTATTTCTCTCTGTTGTGATGTATAGATGCAAGGGGAATGTGCATATGCTGTGGCTTAAGTGATGATGTGGCACAGATTTCTCTGCTATTCCTAACTTTCCGTAAGATATATATGAAGCTTGCATTTAGGACTTTAATAGATCACTAGAGATTTTCCGAGTTAATGCTATGTATAGATTTAAGATTCGGTAAATAGCTCAGCCTGTTATAATGCTACATGTAATGTTTGAATTTTCTAATATTAAAATGTTTGAGAATATTATCCTCTGTGTCGCAGCTTGTGCTTGCAGCCACGTCTGTGTGCTTCCTTACTGCAACCGGCATCCAGGTTTCTGCTTACGTACTCAGCTTTCTGTCCATTCCTTCTGCTAGCCTTCTGCCCCTGAGTGCTGTATAGGGCGCATACGTGTGCACCTTCCCTGATTTAAAGGACCAGAGTGCACCACCTAGCTTTGTATCTAAGTGTTCCTCCCCCACTCCTTAGTGCCAGTTTGTTGGTGTGTTTTGGTGCTTCACAGTACAGAAACCCAGCATTAGGCTATTACTCCATTTGTGATACTTTGGTTTGACCATACTCATTTATGAATGAACTCCGCCTATTTTGACCTCTGACTTGTGAACCATTTTTGCTTGTTCACTGCTTGCTTTAACCGTCCATTTGTGCCTTGTCTACATTTCTTCCTGACCCATGTGTACCACGTCTGTATGCCAGTTGTCACAGTGAATTATCACATCTGGGAACCAACCTGAAAGTTGCCTGCAGTGGGATTGAAGGTGAAGTTGAGAGGGCTGCTTAGCCTTTTGCCCAGTCACATGGCTGACAGAGAGAATCTACTCCTGCTTGTGACACTTTGTTTTCATTTCAGCTATGTAGTAAATATATAAGGTACTAATTTTTTTGGATTCAGACCTGGTTTAGGCTTAAAGGGGTTTTTCCAGGAAGTGCCTTATCTGCTAAGAAGCAAATGTAAACAAAGTCACGCTGAGCTTAGAGAGCGAGAGACACAGCCAGAGCACAGAGCCTGCATAAGGGATCGTGTGAAATGTTCTCTCAGATAATCAAACTAAAACTAGTGGATTCTGTATACAAAAGACAACACCTTTCTCCACAGTCTTTTGAAAGCTTCTTCATGTTCCCTGTCATCAGATAAAGCAGGGATCTACTCAGATAATCACACTACAACTAGTGAATTCTGTATACAAAAGACAACATATTTCTACCAGGTGCATTGAAAGCTTCTTCAGCTCCCTTTCATCAGATAAGAAGTGTTCTCTGCGGAAGCCTGGCCAGCAGCTCTTGTCAGGTCATATCTAATAGAAGCTTTTAAGTAACTAAGGGCAGGTATGGCAGCCTGTAGCTCTCTCAGACTGCAATTTAGAAAAGTGATTAAATACCTATTTTGGAGGATCCCACGTCAACATTACATCATGGCAAAACCCCTTTAAAAAAAGGAAAGAGGAAGCACACCAAATATATACTGTATAAACAAAGTCTATAGACAGTCTCCAGTTGTATCTGGCATCAAAAAGTGAGCATCAGATTTTTAAAGGACTTTGACATCTATGCATTGAAGTCTTTTTTATTGTTAATTTGCTCCTAAATACAAATTTAAGCAACTTTCTAAACATTCTTTATTCAAAATTTCTTTCCGTTTTTGCTTTTATGAAAATTGGGTATGTCCTTCACCTAGCTGCTGGTGCCGCTGAGTCTCAAGCAAATTCATTATAGTTCTATTCCTGTTTCTGGAAGGCTTTCTGTTGTCCCCCTCTCTTCTCCCAGTTTTAGAGCTAGAACTAGGGAGGGTGAGAAGATGGCAGATCAGAGCATGGAAGGAGGCAGAGCATCCATGAAGAGCAGCTCATACAGGCTGAAGAAACACATGTTGAAGTAGCAGAACTGAACTAGTTCCTGTGCACCTGAGATCACAGCACAGATTGTTATTCCAACTTGTTCAATGCTTTTCAATGGCCTTTGTTTACAGATTGGAGCAGATAAGACAAAAAAAGATATCAAGATATCACAATCAAGCTGAACCCTGCTGCAACCATACTATACACTAAACTGAAAGGTAGGACCCTCATTTTCACTGTTGGGCCAGTCTCACCCTTTACTAATGCCTTTTTCACACATTTTGTTTTATGTGGAAGCCAAAAAAAAAAAGAGTGGAACCCATAGAGAAAAAGTGTAATGAAAAGGTTTGGGCCTCTGCCATTTATAGACCAACTCATAGTTTTGTATTACAAATAATGATGCAAAATACAGACTAAAATACTGTCATGTCACTCTTGCATAACTAAAGGAAAATATGTGGATAAAGAGACAAAAGCTAGCAAAAAGGCAGTACAAACCTCTCTTTAGTATTAAATACTTTAGCACTAAGGGCAGGCTCAGACAGGCCCAACGCGAGTCAGTGAAACCCCCAGTAGGCCCTGAGCTTCAGTGGTGTACCGCCGCCACCACAGAGGGCCCGGCTGTGGCATCCTACCTCAGAATGCCCAGGCCCTATGTCCTGAGCATTCAGAAGCAGGGCCCTACCTGGACCCTCAATATTACCTACCTACCTGGGACCATCTACAACCTACCTTAATGGGGTCCATTATCAATCTACCTAAATGGGGCCCACAGCGAGTGCGTGAAGCTGCTGAGTGGCTCTGTTATAAAACGGCCTCGCAGAGCCAGGGGCTACTCTCCGGGCGGGCGAGCCGGGCGGCGTCTCCCTCGGGTGAGCGGAGCGTCGGCGCCTCTTGTGATCGCCCACCTCGCCCGCCCCTAGGAACGGCCCTGGGTCTACCTACCTAAATAGGGCCTAGATAGCTACCTGGCGCCTTGATCATTTACTTGCCTACATATGGCCCTGCCTACCTATTTATCTGGGGCCTTGCCAACCTAGCTGGTAATATAATTCTGAATGGTAGAGGCCTTATACACAGCACAATCTCCAGGGGGCTAGTCTCTTTCTACCCACCTAACCTTTTGGGAGACTATGCCGCTAAGCTATGGCCTCTACCCACACTTCCACCTCTGGTAGGTTTGTACAGAGGTGGGGGGAAGTGAGATAGGTGCTGGAAAAGTGAGGATTCTAAGATATTTGTGTGTAAATTATGGAGAGACAACTGGTGGCAAGGAGAAGTCAACATGGCGGTTTGGACCAGATAGAGATAAAAAGGGAAAGTGAACAACTCATCAGAGAAGAGAACAACTCACCAGACTCATCACTTGTAAAAGTGAGTGCACACCTGAGTGTGTGATTAGGGGGTCTCACTTTTACTTTATTGATTGTATTTATAGTGTTTATTTTAGAAAGTGATGAGGTGCATGACCAAGGGAAAACTTGGAGGTATGGATGGAGGACATGGATGGAGCCACTCAGCCATGTGTCTATCGGTGATATGTTAAGCTATGACAAATTTATGAGACAGATAGACATGTGAGACTGATGTGTGAGACAGACAGATATGTGACTCGCTTGGTATTGCATACTGCACAATACAATTCTATTTTTCACACTATATTATGTGGTACAATGCACATGTTTCTGTCCAAGAGGTTGAAAAATTAGCAGGTAATATTTTCATGTACCGTAGCTCTAGGATGGGCCCCATAGATCAACTTCCCTGTGGGTCCCAAGGCCCCCAATCTGCCCAGTCCGACACTGGCTAAGAGTAAGTTCACATGCCGTTTTCTCAGTGCTTAAAGTGTCAGCAATGTATTAGTATTGTTTCTTTGTTGGAAATTCTGTGTTTGTAAGTGTAGAATTCAGGCATGAAGACAACGAAGAATTTCCAAGACTTTTCTGCCTCCTATGCCCACAGTGTTGTCTGAATGACGACCCTTATTGTACATAGGGTATAATGGAGGATAGTTTAGTGTCAGATTGGACACTGCTTCTGGGGCAGATTCAGTACTGAATCTGCCTCAGAAGCAGTGTCCAATCCATTGTGAACGTACCAAATTAGTCCCTTAAAAAGTCCAAAGTTTTTACCATTGCAAATAAAAAAAAGAAATCAGTTGTGTGTTTTTCTGTTATCAATAGTATTAAGCCATTTCTAGGATCTTTAGCCCCTGGAGGTATTTCAGCTTTCTAGGACACCTAAATGGCAAAGTTACACTATTATGTAATGATGTGATTTATGCCCATGCAGAACCAGGTAGATTTGCCATTTAATCATCATCACATAAGTGACTATTGTGCAACATATAGGTTTAGCATCCACTGGACTATGACAGGACACGGTTAGAACTCATAAGGCACAATCCATTCTATTCCATGTAAGTAGAATCTTGGTGGCTTCTGTATTTGCTGCTGCAGCTTAAATATAGATAGATATGTCTACTTCACGTGGCATAAATGTGTGATCCTCCCTAGTGAGTTCATTCTATTCTCAGGATAAATGGATTTTGTCAGTAAGAGTAAAAATAGCCAAACAGATAGCCTTGTTATGTGAGAGCGGCGACTGCAAGCAATGCCTATAATAGCTAAATTGTAGCCTCTGTTGGTTCAATAAATGATGGACTAGCAAAATCCCAGTTTTGGCAGAAGCCATTTTCAGTAATCAACAAATCTTTAATAGAATATGATCATATTGGATGTGCAAATAATTGTCTTGCCGTCATTTTAGCCAAAATTGCCCAGTCTTTTGTAAATTTTGCTAATAAAAATGTATTTTTTTACTTAAATTGAATTCTCCATTCCTCCTAAATTACTTGTTTAATCAAGAATATTATAATACAACTTTGGATATCTGTTACAATTAAAGGGGTTATGTAATTGAAATTAGTGGCATTTTTCTAGAATTGGTCACCATTGTTCAATTGGTAAGGGTCTGACCGTTGTGATCTCTGCCAATCATTAGAACAAAGCGGGAGGAGCTAGGAAAGTGTATGGCAACTTAATTACCTGTCAGATTTGCTTGGCTTTTTACTGGTGGCCACAATAGTGAGTGAGAATTTGTTTTTAATATTTAGATTTGTTTTTAAGTTCTAGGGAGTTGTATATTTGAGGGGGGATTACATACATAACATGTCAAACAAAGTACAATGGTGACGATAAATAGCTAACTGGTACAGAGGGAGAGAGGACCCTGCTCATGAAGGCTTACAATCTGCAAGGAAAGAGACAGAAGGTGAGGGACAGACATATTTGTGGGGTGATATATTGGCAGCAGGGTTATTGTGGGTTATAAGCTATCCTGAAGAGATGATTTTTCAGGTTGCTTTTGAAGCTGGGGAAAGTGGAGGAGAGTCTAATATGTTGGGGTAATGAGTTTCAGAGTGTGGGGGAAGCACTGGAGAAATCCTGGAGGCAGTTGTGTGAGGAACTGAGAAGGAGCAGAGAAGAAGTTCCTGTGAGGAGCAGAGATTGTGTGACGGGAGGTATCTTAAGATTATGGCAGAGATGTATCGAGGGGAGAGGTTATGGAGAGCCTCGTAGGTCAGTGTTACTAACTTGAACTGAATTTGCTGGTCAGTGGGTAACCAGTGAAGGGATTGGCAGAGGAGTAGCGAGGAGAGAGGTGGATAAAACAGGTATCAGAGTTGAAGCTGGATTGAAGGGGAACAAGAGTGCTAGAAGGAAGGCCACAGAGAAGGATGTTGTCACCAAAGTCCATGAAGAGGAGCCTGTTGAGGAAATAAAAAGCTGCATATTTTAAATGGGTTATCTAGTTCCTATAAAAAAAGAAATACTAAGCTGCTGATCCTGGTCTTCTCTACACTTATGAACGGTGATGTAAGGCAGTGGCACTTGACCGTTGCAGCCAATCCGCAGCTGTAATGTACCCATTTTGAGGAAGAAGAAAATAAACAGAAGACAGGTGAAAAACAGCGCTGGAATGGAGGTGTGGAGAAAGGAGAACATAGATTTTAATTGGTTACCAGCAGCTTAGTATTTCTCTCTTACAGGAACCAGAAAACACAGTTGATAGAGAAATGTATCAAAATATTTCCAGGTGCAGGCCTGCTATAAAATATGTAGGGGGTCAATATAAAACATTTATGAGATATAAAAAAAAGTATGTATATAAATCAAAATTTTTTTTTTACTACATATTGAAAGTAACCAGTAATAGTGACAGTCTGCTATAAACTAGGACACCTGTTGTGTTGTCTTGGATTCCCAAGAATGCCACAAGTATGTTAGGAAGCAATCGCCCCACTCAAGAATAGTAGGTGTGAGCGACTGTTTATCAGTATTTTGTACTTGTTCAACTTCTCACATGCAGCACTGGGGCTTTTTTGCCTCCTACTGGGAATTATGTTTTGCACTGCCTCTGTAGCAATAAATATGACTTTTTTCTGTGATTTTATTGCTTGAAAAACAAAACAAATTGAAACAGTATGTGATTCTTTTATTTTTAAGTATTTGTTTTTTTTTACTGGGGATTAAAGGTGACACGTCTGAAAATTGGCGGCACCACGGCAGTTTTCAGCGCATTAAATCAGTGTAAAGTGCGCCAGAAAGTATGATCCTTTCAAAAATCTAGTGCCTGGTATAATTTACATAGAAAATGTGCATAGAAAAATTAATGCGCCTTATGCAAATCACAGGTGCATTGTGTATCATTAATAGTGTATGTATTTTTTTTTTAATTACTTATATTTAGAGATTTTTTTATTTCTACAAAAGCTATAATTTTGTAGTTAAAAGTTTTGGTGGTAGGTCCTCTTTAACTGACAGATCGTAGAGACAGAATGTTGTGCCTTATGCACAATACTGTATGTGTGTACTATTAGGCTGTTGTTGCTGATGTGTTTGACATTGGGCTACTATTTTCTGCACATCTGCCAAATATAAACTTAATGAGAGAACTACTCGGCATTATCTCCAATATTAAAACTTTTGCTAATCTAACTTAGTTCTGATCCGTTTCTTTGGCAGTTAGCTATACAGAAATATACGGCTCATTACACATATACTTGAGATATAAGTCTAGTAATATTATAGTGTCCGGGTGAGTTGTCATTTTGCAGGCAGAAAATGCTGGTAAAGCAGTTGGCAACTGGAGCTTCACTCTTGTAGGGGATGGACTATAATTATATCTCCTGCATTACCGTGAGTGACAAAGAAACACATTTGTCAAGTAGAAATGATGTGTCACTAAGGGCCATCTTCATGATGTGTCAGTAAAAAGTTAAAACTTTTCCAAAGTTTACAGCAGGTTAAATCAGTACTAACATTCTCATCGTGAATGCAATTGTTGAAAAAGAGTTAGAATTGGCAAATGAAAAAAAGGAGAATTTTAGTGATTTTTTAGAATTAAAAAATAGATAAGAAATTTGTGGCTGAAACGTTTGCATTTTACATTTTATGTAAAGTTAAAAGCTTTCTGGTATGTTCACGATATGTTCGATGCAAGGCAGCATCAATATTAAGCTGCACAAACTTTGTCTGTCTGTTGTCCCAGTTTTACATTTGTGTTATTTACTATTAATCCCTCTAAAAAATAGGGATGTGGTGAATTGTGATTAAAAATGCATCATAAAATACAAAATACATGGTTTAAAATGTATTAGTGTTAGTGGTACTTTAACCTCTTCCTGACAAACGGTCATCATAAGATGGCTCTAAATTTTTTTCCTTCATTTCCTTCTGAAAGCCATAACTTTTTTTTTTTTTTTTTTACGTATTCAAGTAAACTTTATTGAAAATAAAAATGGAAAGAAAATGGTACAGCACCAAGCTCGATACATAGATCTTATAAGAAATGGTTATAGAACATTTCGTAAAAAAAATTAACATTGCCCATAATACATATCATATTAATCTATATCTATTATAAATATGGTAAAGGGGGCCACAGACTAAAAACGTACCTGTCTCTTCAACCCAGGGCCTGTTGTTTTAAGAGATCACCCCAAATTTCCCAATTTTTACCACAACTGCCGCACGAGGGAGCAACTGAGCATGGTGTAAGGCCCTCTATATTTTTAAACCCGGGAAAACCAAGAGAGAGAAAAAGAAAGAACCAAAAAAAAAGGAAAAGTAAAACCCTCAGGGAAAAACGGGAAACATCCCGCTCAACGGTGACCCCTCACCTCTCGCGAAGAAGCAAGTAAAGTCACTCTCCTGACTCATCTCCAAACCTCCTTAAAAATTTTGATTCTCCCTAACTAGTTGGGGAACTCTGATTAAGGTCAAAAAAGATTGGGCCCCCCTTTGAAAAAGGAATCCAATCCTCCCAAGTGTGGGGGTATTTAGTGTGGATTTGGGGGGGATCGGATCAAAATTTCCCTCCAGCCGCTGAAAAACATCACCTCTCGAAACCAGTCCACCAGAGGGGGGTGATTTAGAAAAACCAAAAGTCTCGGGGATAACAATTTTGGGCCGCCAACAATGAACCAAAAGATGGGTTTTAAAGGAGTGCAGTTGGGAGCGGGATGTCGAAAGGGGAAAAGAGGCGGGAGTTTTCTGAATTTTTATTCCCGTTCCCCCCTACAATTACGCTTTCCTCCTTCCAAAAAACGGCTGTAAGCTGGGCACCCCACCAAATGGGACCACTCCTTTCCTTTTTCCCACACCTCCAGCAAGCGCTCGAGATGAGGGGAACAAGACTTTCAATAATGCCGGAACCTGTACCCCCTGGTGAAAATTTTTTATAGTTCAATTCGGGGGGCCCGGAAGTACTGGGATTTAGGGTTTAAGCAAAATGTTTTGCCCACTTTCGTTGAGAAGGTAACTTTTTAATCCCTCCCCCCACTGTTCTGTAGGTGAGCTCGCAGAGTTAAGGATCCTATCATTACCCTATAGACTCCGGAAAGACTCTCCTCTCCGAGTATCTTCCAAGGCACCACAATCAAAGGTAGGGGGGTTTGTGCATCACCAAACTCGATTCCACCGGAATAAAGACTATGTAGTGGTAAACGAGAACGGGAAAAAAAGGTCTCTCAAAACCCCCTCCTTTCCTCGAATTTTCAGGGAGTTCGAGGTTAAAGGCCCCCCCCCACCAAAAGAGCACACCTTCCTAAAAGGGGGTTAGGTACAATAGAGAGTCGGGGAGGGTGGTTTCCTATAGGGGGGTGCATGGCCCCACCTATACTAAAATTTTTTATCCACAGCAAAAATCACATTCGTAAGATCGATATCAGGGGTATAGCATGAGAAGGTTCCTTGTAAATAGATGCCGGCACCCAGGAAAAGGCCGCGACCGGAGCTCTGTACAACCATTCTCAGTACACCCACATTTAGGGGGTTGCCCTATTAAAAGCACCAATGCGGGGATTACCTCGCTAGGAATTGCATAAAACCCGGGGAGGGATAAGCCCCCTCCATTTTTGGCGGAAAAATGTCCTCTCCATATGGGGGCACCCGTGCCCAAATAAATTTAAAAGCATTTTGCGGAAAGCAACGAAAAAAGAAGGGAAGTCGATAGGAATTGACTGATAAGATATAAGAGTCTGGGAAGGGGCATTCATTTTAATTATTATTCTCCCAACCCGGGAAAAACCCTTCCCTACCCCTCTCGAAAGATCCCGCGAAGGTCGGCAAGAAAGGGGCGAAATTTAAGTCAAAAATCAAATCCGGTTTTGGGGGAACCCGTACCCCCAAAACTTAAAGGACGATTTCCCATGAAAGGGGGAAAAAAGGGGATTTAGGGAAGTCAGGAGGGTCTGGGGCAAATTAAGACCAGGCAGAATTTTAGCCTGTTTTTCGTGATTGCTAGGACCCTAATTCCCTCCAGGCCTTAAATGCGCCGGAAAGGGAGGTGGCGGGGCTAGTAGATATAGCAAAGATCGTCCCAAAAGGGCTAGCACTTGAAAGGAGGTCATTCAGGAGATCCCCCAATTCTAGGTTCCCCCCGCACGGCCTGCATCAGTGCTCCTAGCCAATAAAAAGAATTGGGGAACGGAACATCCCTGCTGGTCCATTCCCTATGGTAAAGGGGAGGGGAAGGAACCCATTAAATTCGGGTTTCCTGTGGGATAAAGAGGGCCATAATCCCCCCCTTATGCCGTCTCCAAAACCCGGGATTTCCAAAACCCCCCTGCAAGAAGGCCCAAGTACCCGATAAAAAGCCTTCTCCGCATCCGGGGATAGAAGAAGGCAGGGTCTTTTTTGCTCGGATGTGGTGACAAAGAGAATGTTTTTAGTGTTTGTCCCCTCGCCCCCCTTGGGGGGGAAACAAACCCACCTGGTCTGGGTGAATAAGGGATGGGGTTAGGGGACTTATTCTATTGGCTACCATTTTGGGCAAAGATTTTTGCGTCCGGTTAATCAGGGAGACGGGCGGTATTTTGACACGGATTGGGTCTTTTTGCCCATTTTTGGTATGACAACAATATGACCCTAAGAAGGCTGGGCAAAAGGGGTCCTGGGAGGCCGCATTGAATGCTCAAAAGCGGGGTTTTGACATTCATTTTAAGTTTTATAGAATAAGGCCGTATACCATCCGGGGCTTTACCAAAGGGGCCAGCGATTGAAGGGCCGCCCCCAGTTCTTCTTCAGTGAAAGGCTCTTCCAGGGAGGCGAGCAAACCACAGGGGGGGTTGGAAGGGCAGGTGGCCAGATACGACGGGGAGCAAGGGGCTGGACTCGGGAGCGGGGGTTTTATATGGTCAGTATAATATGGTGAAACCCCTTTAAAGGATGTCTTCGGTGAAAAGGACCGTTCGCCCCCCCTGGGATTTTAAATTGAGGGAAAAAAAAAATGGGGCCCTCTTATCTTCACCCCCCCGAGCCAGAGTCCTTTCCGGGTTTTATTGCTCCGGCATAAAAAAAACTAGAACAAAGTTGGCGAATTCTTTTGTGGTTTTCCATAAATTTGGGGGAAATGTCATAGGTTTGAACCACCCCTCTTAATCACTCCCCAGCCCGAGGCCCTTGTGTTTGCGTCTCCAATGAGGCCCGTTTAGACAGCAAGACTGCATTTAAACGCGGCCTCCTTTAAGGCGGCCCCCCATGTTTTTATAAGGACCCCCCCAAGACGCACTTCAAGGTCTCCCCATGCACCTAGGGGGGTTTGGTTTCCCATGATGGTCTGAAATAAACAATTCTCAGAGCGTTGCATTCTGACAAACATAAAAAGTCAGAAAGGGGTGGGGTTCATTTAAATTTGCCACGCAAAGTGGTTTTTGAAGTGTGGGGGAAAAAGAAAAGGGGAGTAGCGGGCAGATCTGAAGGAGAGCATTACCTACAGAGGCAGAACCACATTGCGAAGGAAAATATAATAAAGACGTAATCAATATGAGAGTACAATTATCGGAAAGGAATAAAAAGTGTATTCCTTTTCGCCGGGGGGGGGTAGCAATCTCCAAACATCCACCTGCATTCTTGGGGACTTTTTAACTTTATGAGAGTGGTATGTTCGAGGGGGCGCCCGAGGGGGTATTAGGAGAGGGTTTAGAGCCCGGTTAAAAACTCCACCAAAAACTATCTGCCCCTTGGGCAAAAATGAAGTAGTTTGTCCAAAGTCTTGGGGCCAAAAAAGATAAATTGTCCCCCTATTGGGGCATAGAGTTGGGCCCAAGTTAGAGTACCCGTAAAATTTTAAACTTTTCAAACAAGACTTAGCTTCCTGTCTCGGGAAGGTATCAAGGGCTAATAGGGGGGGATTTTGAAAAAAAAAAGGGCCCCTCCCCTAACCCTAAGGCGAATCGCTATTAGGCACAGACAGGGAAGTACCATTCCTTTAAAGTTTTCATATGAGAGGCCAGGTGTGTTTTTTGGGGGATACATCGAGATTTTTTTTTGTGGAGTGGAAAGAATCGAGATCTTTTTCGGGGACTTTAAAGCCCTTAAAAATTAAGGGCGTGGTACAAATTTGCCATAGCACGTTAGGAGCACCAAAAAAAACATGCCCCCAAAACAAGAGGGCAGCGCCACACGGATGAGCCAGAATCCTGAGAGGGAAAAGAAACAAGTCAAAACCGTCAAAAAACAAAGGGGTAACAACACAGGCCAAAAATCTACAAGAGGATTTTTTTAACGCTGTGGCCTTGGATACCTAAAGGGGCCCAAAACTTTTACGGGGGGTTTTCCCAAAAAAGTGAACAGGGCCCCAGGGGCGCGGCCACCCCCAATGCAAAGCAAAAAGATAAAGGAAAAAAAAAAAAACCCAAACGCACGAAACCCGTCTGCAACGAGCCCAAACCCCCGGACATCTGAGCAAAACTGAAAAGGGGGGGAAGCCCCCCCACCAGGGCCCATCCCCGGGATCCATTGAGGGGGAAGGGGGGGGGAAAAGGGGGGGTATGGGGGGCATGGTTTGGCCCCCAATGGGGGGAGGTCCCCCCCCCAAAAAGGATCACACATTAAAAAGAGAAAAAATGAAAACAAAGGGGGGGGGGGACAACCCGGTAAGACAGTTAAAAAACGGCATCCTGTAGTATGTCGACAGGGCCAGGGATCATCAGAAATGAATCAGGGTGTTTAGAAATAAAGGGCCCAAAATCCCGCCGACAGGAGAAGTCATATCATTTTAAGCTGGGGGAAATTTTTTAAGGGAAGGAGAAAAACGGGATAGAAGGGGGAAACCTAGGGGGGCTTTTTGCCTCCCGGGACAATACTTCCGGGGGAGGTTTAGCCCCAGGGGGGTGGCTGTCCGGGCTTCCCCTACGGCGTCTGGTCTTTGGGCTTTTCAGAGACATTGCGAATGAAACTCGGTTCTCTAAAAGCCGGGGGGAACCCCCGGGTTGGGTCCCTGAAGCAGCTAAGGCCAATCAGGAAGAGATAACTCTGGGGGAAACCAAGAGGATGTAAAGGCAGGGGATCGCCAAGAACGAAAGATAGCCCTTATCAGCGGACGGCTTGGGGAAAAAAGGGGGGCCCCCTCTAACAGGATATTCCCGGCTGGAGAGCCCACAAAGGGGCCGGAGTTCTCCATCCGAAAAGTAGGTCAAAAGATCTGGGAGAGTTGCATTAGCCTCTAATCCATCTAGGCATTAGGCGGCCTTAGCTTTTTCTCCCCTTTTTTGTTGAAGGATGTACTCTCAGACACATCGCGAGGTCTTGGGAAAACCTACTCTGTGCCGCAGCCTTATGAGCTCTGTCAAACTCAAGAAGGAAATTTCAGGTTTCCCAGATAACAGTTTATTTTTTCATCAGAAAAGAAGAAAGATTCCCCCTTTTTAATCATTTCAGGGAGACCCGGTTCTGATATTGTTCCTTCTTTGCGGTTTCTCCAAGTCACCAGGGGGGCAGTGGGTGGGGTGGTAATTTGTTCCATGAGATTGCTCAGGGGGGGATACCAGGGTTTTTACGTTATTTAACTTTTTTTTTCCAGCTGTTTAACCCTTTTTTTGTAGGTCCGCCCATCCCTGACAGGGGGGAGATCCCGCCGCCTGCTTTCTTCATCTCTTGGCCATTTAAAAGCATATCTTTCCCGAGGGCGAAGGGAGACAGCGCCTAATTCTGGGTGCTTCCAATGCGAGCAGCAGTCCCCTTTTGGGGCAGTGGCAGGACCCTATGGCGGGATGCCTCTGGGTGACTCTGGGGTAGAGGTGCTTCACAGGCCCCGTTTCACAGAATACGGGGGTTCCGCCCCATGCGGGGATTTAGGGGCCCATTTCCCCCAAAAGGGGAATCCCCTGTAAGGGCTTCCAAGGGTTCCCTCGACTCGCGAGGTCCTAGGCGGGGGCAAAGCGGGAGGGGGGCCCCCAAGGGTAGGGAGCTGGGGTGGCACTGGCCAAAGGGCACCCTCCGAGGACCCCCCCACCGCCCCAACCACGTCCGGCCCCGCTCCAGGGGCCCCAAGGGATCCCTCACATAGGGGCATCAATTGGGGTAGTCTTCCCTCTTTCTGAGGTGGGACTTTTACCCCCTTCGAAAGCTTGAAGCGGACGATATTCGCCATAACTTTTTTATTTCCAACCTACGGACACCTAGGCTTTATTTTGCGGGGCAGATGTATTTTTTAAATTTTGTTTTATTTATATTTCTATAAAAATAGGGAACAGCAAAGTGGGGCAAATTGTGAAAAAAAAACATACTTGCGCCATGTTTCGGGAGTTTATTATTCGGTAAATATAATGTGTTATCTGTATTCTACAGGTTGTTATGCATTCGGCATACCAAACATGTAGGGTTTCCGTTATGTTTTGGTACTGTAAAAAAAATTCAAAATATTTTCTATTTTTGAAATTTGCACCATGGTGCCACTTTATGCGACCAATAACTTTTTTGTACTAACACCTACGGACGTCAGTGAGGGGGCATGTTTTTGCTGGCTGAAGTGCACTTTTTATTGCTAGCAGTTTGGAACGCATGCAACTTTTTTAATCACTTTTATTACAATTTTTATGCGACGTAAAATGACCAAAAATGTTTTTGTCTACGGTCTTCAGCGTACGGGCTAAATGATGTTATATTTTAATAGATCAGACTTTTTCAGACTCGGCGATACCAAATATGTGTAACTTTTTTATTATTTCATTGTTTCTATTTGTAAAATAGGGAAAGGGGAGTGATTTGAACTTGTAATACTTTTTTTTGTACTTTAAAACTTTATTTATTTTTTTACTTTAACATTGAGTCCCCCTATGGTGTTTCACCACTAGTGGGCGTGGTCATTAATATTCCGGCCTATGACATGGCAGCGATGAAAGCCTTCACAAGACTTCCCGCTGCCATGTTAGCCGATCGAGACTCAGTGATCTCCCCGCTGATGTCCCAATCGTACTGAAGAATTGTGCGCGGCACCGCTCTTCATTCATTTAGATGCTGCGGCCATCTTTGCCGCGCAGTCTAAGGGGTTAAACAGCGCAGGCGGGCGACGCCGCCCCCCCTCCCCTGGCTGAAACTGCAATTAGCCGCTAAACATGCCGCGATCCCGGTTCATACATCAGAGGTCAGTAAGGGGTTAAAAGTCTGGTTCATAACTTTGAAGCATGGCAAGTTTGCAATTATTGCTGTCTTTATTGATACTTGATGGTACTGTTTGTTTGGCGCGTACAAAAGGTCCACTACTGAGGTGCTAAAAACTTCTGTCACAATTTTGAGGTCATGTGGCATTACCTGTTGTCATGTATGTAATTTGAAAGCTTTCATTGTATTGCACTAGTCTTTCAGGGGTTAATATGTTAAACATTGTACAGTGAGACTGGGACAAAGTATTCTGGTGCTCAAAGCAAATATGGCACATAGTGGAAAAATTAAGCCCCATCCATTCCTCCATGTGTTCCCTTCCTGCCTGGGATAAGGTGGCACCCTTGGCGATTGACTACTTTCATCTACTTTCATCTACCAGTTATCCACACCCTAACCAAAAAACAAGAGTATTTGGGTAATTTCAAAGTTTGGGGAGAAGCTAAGAATTTATATATAGTCCTAGTTTGGAGGAAGTAGAGGATTCCAGCACAGTCAGTTGAAGGAGAAGAAGCGAATGAGGTGGCTCTTTATCACCTGAGCCAATACACATTTACATCATTTTCATATTTAATATACCAAAAAATGAAAATCAATGGTCAAGACTAGCTCTAAACAAATATCAAATATACCATAAGTGTGTAATAAGCTGGCCAGAGGTTAATAAAATTATAACAAATGTTATTGACTAGATTAAAACAGATGCAAACAACATTACAATATGCACAAATGGTCAATGGGGAACAGTGAATACATCATAATTATGGGGAAACACAATAACATACATGCACATGATATATCAGTATTATGAGTTAAAATAAATCAATATATATATATATGATTAAATTACATATAGAATAAGGTATGAAAACAGTGTCAAGCAAGTGCCACATGCATGAAATTATGACGTAAGAAATATATATTCCAAAGTGCATGTAAGGCACAATAAACAATTAGGGCCTCATTTATTAAAAGTCTCTAGTAGTGATGAGCGATTACGTTGACTATCGTCATCGGGTCGATAGTCGATATCGGCAATTATCAAGACGATTTCCGATAGTCGATAATAGATTATCGCCGATGACCATTAATTAAAATAAGTGGGAGAGGAACAACACCTTCATTCTTACACCCAAACAGGGATGGAGAAGCTGGAATTAACATCCACAACAGTCAAATGGATACGTGCTACATCTTAGGCAACACACTTAGGTTATAAAAGCCACAGAAAAAAAGTCACACACCATTCACTATCCCTGTCTTGCACCACAGCCTGACCCTTAAACCTGCATCACCCAAAAATTAAAAAGTGCCAGAAGGCAGTATGATTTGAACCATCATTTTACTTGAACTGGACATTGAATATCCCTGTCCTGGAACGCAGCATGAGCCCCAAACCTGCATGACCCCAGATGAAAAAGTGCTGGAAAAAGGAGTCTTTGAACCACAATTTTAGTTTTACTGGACATAGACTATCCCTGTCCTGGGACACAGCATGAGCCCCAAACCTGCATGACCCCCAGATTAAAAAGTGCCGGAAAAAGGAGTCTTTCAACCACCATTTTAGTTGAACTGGACATTGACTATATCTGTCCTGTACTGCAGAATGACCATTAAACCTGTCTGACCCACAGATTAAAAAGTGCTGGGAAAAGTAGTCTTTGAACCACCATTTTAGTTGAACTGGACATTGACATTGTTCTGTACCACAGTATGACCCCTAAACCTGTTTGATCCACAGAACACAAAGTGGCACTATGCTATTTTGTACAGTGACTGTCATTTAGTATATTTTTTGGTAACTGACATTTGCAGAATTTATTTAAGGAAGTTTTATTTATATTTTTACATTATTATCATTTTGCTTTTTTTTCAAGTGTGATAACATACAACATACACCCCTCCCTGCAGTTTTTAAAGGTATTTTTTACACATGTAGATGTGTTAATTCGTCCGCACACCCCATAAGTAATAAAAATGTCCTAATCATCCCCAAAACACTTCTTAGTTGAGAAGACATTTGCCCTCCTGGCTTCTGAGAGTGATTCAGCTAATCAATTCAATGGTTTTTTTTTTTCCCCTCCAAACCCTTCTTCGGGTGATTAGGGACAGCTGCCGGGGCCAGACTTACAGTGGGTGCGGGGGAGACCCCAGGCTGGTGCCCCTTTCCATCTATTAACACGGGAGGTCCAGCTGCCAGGCCCCGGGATTTTACGTGGGTGCGGTGAAGCCCGGGCCCTAGCGCCCTGTCACCCTTTTAGCAGGGCAGGTTAAAGCTCCCAAAGGGCCGGGATTTTATTTTTGGGTGGTGGTGACAGCCCGGGCGGCGTCCGTAAATCTAATAACAGGGTAAAAATCCCCCTTAGACGCAGCAACGAAAACAGCCCGGCTGAAGCAATTGGGGAAAGCGGAAGTGTGAGGAAACCTCCCCTTCCTCAGTACACGTCAAGACCTGAGAAAGGCGCTTGCCCTCCTTTGATTTGCGGCCCCAATTGAGCTTCCCCTTTGGAAAAAACCTGGGGGGTTTTTAAAGGGGCTCCTGTTCCCCCAAAGGGGGCCCCCTTTTTCTTGGCATTTTTTTTTTCCCCTTTTTAAAAAGGGGGTTTGGAGGAAATTGTCTCGGTTTTTTGGGGTTCCTGCCCCGGCTCCAAACCCCCAGGTCCTCTAATTTAACCTACATCTGGTAAAGTCTTCCTGTACCTCCCTTTACAATTAAAGGGGGAAAATTTTTTTACCAGCTTTTTTGAAACATGCGTTTTTTAGTATTTAATTCCAAAAAAAACACATTTTTAAAATGGGAAAGGGAATCCCACCATGTCTTTGTTTCTCTTTTTTTAAAATTTTTAATTAAATGGGTTTCCAATACAGGTTTGCTACTAGGGTTAAAAAGACCTTGAAAAAAAAAGTCATTTGAAATTTAATGTGTCCTTTAAAACAGTTTTCCTACCTTTTTTCCTTTTCTGACAGCACCATCCCCTTTTAAAGGCCACCTTCCCAATTGTGAAGAACAAATGTCGTTAAGAAAACAATTTTTTTTTAAAATGGGGGGGGGGGGACCTGTTATGCCCCCTTAGCTGCATTTTCACAGCAAAAATGCCCCCAAAAATTCAAAACATGCCCCTTGTTTCCCACTTTTGCCCAATTGTAAAGGGAAACAAATGCCCTTTTAGAAAAAAAATTTTTTTTAAGAATGGGACCTGAAAGAAATTTGGCTTTTTAAAAGCAGCAAAACCCCCAAAAAAATTATAAAAATGACTTTTAAAAGGCCACTGTTAAAAATTGGAGGAGAAATGCTTTTAAAAAAAACCCAAAACATTTCTTTTTTCCAAAGGGCCCAAATATTTTTGTTTGTATCTCACAGAAACAGACCCCAAAAAAAAATTAAAAATGATTTTCTCAGCCACTGTTAAAAATTGTGATGGAAAATTTGCCATTTTAGAACCACATTTCTTTTCCCAAAAAACCTTAAATTAAATAGCTTTACCCCCACACAACATCCCCCCCCAAAAATTTTTTAAATATGATTTTCTCACCACTTTTAAAAATTTGTGATGGAAAATGCCACTTAGAAGCCAAAATTTCGGGCCCCAAAGGGACCAAAATTATAGCTGAACCCCTCGCAGCAACATGCCCCTAAAAACCATTAAAACAAAGCAAAAACCCCTTTTTCAAAAGAAAAGTGAGTTTAAATGGAAAAAGGTGTTTCATGAAACCTTCTTTTTTTTAAAAGTCTCCCCCCACAGAAAAAAACCCCACAAAAATGAACTTTTGGGCCCCCAAAGAAAAAAAAAAAGCAGTAAAAAAATAAACCCTTTTTTAAAAAAAAATTTTCCCAAAGGGAAACCCTTTTCCCTTTTTAAAAAAGGAATTTTTGAAGTAGCCCCACAACAAAAACCCGGTGCCCTCAGAAAAGGGGGGGCCCAAACAACATCTTTATAAATCCAACCTGATTCTTCTTGATGAAAGTAAAATCGATCCACTTTTATCTGAAAGAAACCCCGATGCGTTAGCCCAGAAAATTAAAACCCCTTTCCCGCATTTGGCTGAAGGTCCGATAAATTTATGCCCCCTGGCTGCTGGGGCGGGACAACACATTAAAAAGAACGTAAGCAGAAAACCAACAAATGTCACCCGTTGATAAAATCAGCAAGGTCTCCATTTCCTGCATTGCTTTCTTTTGGGGTAAAGGGGGGTAAACAAAAAATTGCCAAGGAAACCCCAAATTAGGCCCCCCCAACCTTGCCTGCTGCTCCCCCGGCAAAACGCCTACTTGGCACTCAAATTTTGCGCCCACTCGCTGATGTTGTTTCCAAACCGTGACTTTTGGGGGAAACATGAAGCAGACGCAACGGGTTTGTCTCCAGTTGATCAAACAGCAAGGTCCCCAAATTTCCAGCTTTTTTTACTCCTTTTTTGGGGTGGGGGAAGGAAAGTGCTTTTTTTTGTTTTTTTAACCGGGACCCCAGGAGGGTGGCCCCCCAAGTAACTGTTTGTTCATTTTAAAGGGCCTTAAGGGCGAGGTTTCATTTTTGGGGGAAAATTTGGGAGCATCCAAGCATTTTTATTTTGAGAGATGGAGCCTTGATTTCCCAAGCCTCGGGGTCGAGGGGAACTAGCAAACTAAACTTCCTCATCTTCCTCCCCCCCCTAAAAATTCGCGCCAACCTCTTTCCAAGGCAGGGACTCCCGGGAACGCCGGGGTCCGGATACCTCCCCCTCCTCCTCCTTCCCCTTCCTCCGACAAAAAGCTTCAACACAGTCCTTTAATTGCCTCAGAAGATGCACCTTTTGAAACGGATGCGCCCCCTTGCCCTGCCCTGGGTCCCCAACCACTGTCTAATGAAAAACCGATAAAATTGAAAAAACTTTTCGGGCCCTTTTGGATTCGACGGGTGAAAAAAAGGGCCGTGGTTTCCCCATCTGTGTCCGTCTCCTCCTCCGTCCCCTGGCGGGACCTGAGGCTTCCCGAGTGTCCAATGAAACGTTCCAAGAACTAAGGGTCACCACATTCTCAAACTGCAAGGGCAATTTTTCCCGCACTGACCCCTTTTGGTGGCCCTTTTTTCAAAACTTTTCAAGGATGGTGCAAGCCTTTTACCTGCCTCCACTCTCGGGGGCTCAACAACCCCCAAGGGCCCCCACCGCTGCTTTTCAAAGGGTTTTGGGGTTTACTTCGTACTGGGGTAAAGGCATTGCGCTCTGCCCCCAAACGCTGGAGCATGTGGAGGGTGGGAAATTTCCCGGGGTGTTTTCCACGTCAACAATTGAGAAAGGTTGACAGGGAGGGCCCATCTGAACCGCAAAAAGCAGCCAACGGGACCAAAACCCGGGGGGCGAACCGCCGGAAGTTTTCGAACTCGAACCTTTTAGCCCTTACCAGCAGGGAGCCAGACCCGGGGAGCTGTTTAGAAAATTTTTTGGGGCGACAAGGTTCATGACAAGGGGCCAGGGAAGGGATGTGCTCCATCCTACCGATCTTAAGGGCGGCCAGCATATTTCGCCCGTTATCGCACACCCCCCTGCCGGCACAAGGGTTTTTTGTCACCCCCGCCCGCGCTCGGTCCCCGTTTTCGGAAAACCGTCCCCAGCTCCTGACCTTGGGGAAAGGTTTTCCCCAAAACAATTAATTTAACACGGCCTGGTTTCCCCTGGGCACGTGATTCCAAACCCGAGGACCTTGGGGAAAAAAAAGCCCGCATCATCCCCGCGGTTTTTAAGAGCGTGCGCCGGGGCCTTTAGAGCCACCGCACCACCAAGACATCCAAACCCCGGGTCACCCAGTTAGTTGTCACAGGGGATAATGCGCCTTGGCCCCTGCTTTCTAGTCCATGTTCGGGGTCAATGGACTTTTCCGGGGCACAGATGCAGACAAAAAACCATTGAAAATTCTAGATGACACTGGGCCCGGGCCCGGGCAGGGACGGGGTTTTCTGGAAAAAAAATTCCTGCTCGGGATCCCGGGATGGGGGGAGGCAAGGGCCCGACTGGGGGAACCCATCGGGGTTCAAACCCGAAAAGAAAGGGAACAAAAACCAAGGCCAAAAGCCCTTTGGGAATTTCCGACATTCAGGGTTTTGGGCATTGGGGATGGTTTGGGTTTAAATGGGTTTTCCCTTTTTCTCCCAAAAACCCGGAAGACAGAAGGCCTGCTAGACTGGCCGCTGTACGGGGTGCAGGGCCCTCAAATTGGGGGAAGGAGAAGGGGTAAGGGATGGGGCCCCCTGGGGGGGTGCTGGGGGGTACTTTAGCGACGGGGGCAGGCTGAAGCGGGGGCTGATCTCTGACATGACTCTGAGAGACATGGGGGGAGCTGAGGAAAAACCCTTTTTGGGGGCGGGGCCCTACTGACACTAAACCCCCTCGTCTTCCCCCCTCGTCCCGGATGAAGCGTCGCAAACAAATTCTGCCCGAAAAAACCACTTGTTCCCAATGGGCGTCACATCATCCAAACAAAAAAGGGACTTTGCGTCCTGACTTCTCATCCAGGAGCTGCGGGCTTTCAAGCAAAGGGACTGGGAAGGGGGTTGCCCCCCGCCCCGGAAATTTTTTTCCCATTGACCCGGGTTCCTTCTCCTCCTCTTAAAAGGCATCAGGAACCCGGGGGGGCAGAGCAACAAAAAACAAAACCTCTTTGGCCTCTTTATCTTTTAAACATTTCCTTTTGACCCCCAACCGCATTTTTTCCCCTCAAAAAAGGTTTTTTAAAAAAATGGGTTTTAAATTTCAAATTGGGGGGGTACAAAGTTGACATTTTGGGCTGGGCCCTTTTGCTTCATGTTGGCGGAAAGCTGATGATGCAATTTACAACCCTTTGTTTGGGGGCCCCGGAAATGGGGGGAAAAGAGGAGGGAAAGACTGCCCGGATCAGGTTCCATTAACCACTGAAAAACAGATTGGCGACGTGTTCGTTACTGAATTCACAGGCCCTGACCCAGCGATGACAGGCCTGACGGTCCTGCAACCGACAATCCACTGGCTTGCGTGTTGTCGCCAGCACTGGAAGGAGTACCTTCTCTCGTACCTCTACCTCCATGTCCTACCCCCTCTTTGCTTGCTTACTACCTGTATTTCGCTCCATGTTCAGAAAGATAAAATTTGAGAGGGTTGGAAGATTTTTTGGAACGTCTCTTATTAAAAGACGGCAAATCACAGCTATCGCAAATCCCTCAAATCAAAAAAAAATTGCTATATTCAAATTTAAAATGCATGATGCCTCTATCAACAAAGCGGCCTGCCCAAAAGTGAAAAAAAAACCTATCTGAAATGTAAAACGGATAATAAACGGTATTTTTTTGCACCTAAAAATACACCTGCGGTGACGACAAAAATTGCTGTATTGAAATTTAAGGGCAAGGTGCCTCTATCAACAAAGCTGGCCTGCCCAAAAGTGAAAAAAACACCTATCTGAAATGTATAAAGGTTAAAAACCGTATTTTTTGCACCTAAAAAACACCTGCGTGACGACAAGATTGCTGTATTGAAATTTAAGTTTCAAGGTGCCTCTATCAACAAAGCTGGACTGGGCAAAAGTGAAAAAAAAACCTATCTGAAATGTATACAGATAATAAAAGTGGAGTTTTGTACCTAACAAATAGACCTGCAGTTACTAGAAAATATCTGTATCCTATTATAAGTTCAGTCTGCCCAAAATAAAAAGTAATATTTCAACAGAAAACTGTTAATAAAAAGCCATTGCAATGCAAAGCTAAACTAAATCTCGGCTGCACTATATCCACTATCCTTTAAAAGAGCTTGTCTGTGTTCGCCCGTGCACCCCCCCCCCCTGCTCCCCCCATGACTTTACAGAGCTCGATGCTCATTTAAAATTCTCAGCCTAACTACCTAAAATCTGCAAATCTCTAATCTATCTCTAAGTTCTAATTTTCACAGCTAAAAGTATAAACTGTCTCTGTGAACAAATAGAACAATTTTTCTGAGCTGTTGCTGAGCTGTTTGGACAGAGGCAGAGCGCTGTCCTACTTCTGATGAGAAAGACGCTGACACACACTGAAGGCAAGAACAGGAAGGGGCTGTTTTATGTTAAAACTAGGTATGTGATTTTTCCAGCAATCGCAACCATACACATCCCAGTCATGACGTCGCCACCACACAGCTCACTTACTATAATTCTCTAAGCTGATTTTGCTAGGCCGCCCAAAATGACAGGAAAGCGCTGAAAATGGCGCGATATTAACCCTTAAGGACCCAGCCTGTCGTTTGTTGCCTGAAAAGCCTATTTTTGGAAAATCTGACATTTGTCAATTTGGTGAGAATAATTTTTGACACTTTCACTATCCATGTGGATCAGAGTATTGATTTCTCGTGACCAACATTGTGCTTTAAGTTTGTAGAAATTTTTTATCCATACAATCTTGTTTGTTTGTGAAAAATATCCAATTTTCAATGAAAATTTGGAAAATTTGCGATTTTTTTTGAAAGCTGCAAAATTTCTGGTGCAAGGACAGATAATATTCACCACAAATATTATAGAGTAGCATCTACCATTATGTCCACTATAGGGCTGGCATATTTTTTAATGTATTTACAGAACACATATTTAGGAAGTTTGATAACTTACAGATATTTCACAAGATAGGAAAGAAAATTCAAAGCAAAGTGGGAGGTGAATGAAAATTCAAAATTTCACTTTTTTTGCGATTCTTCAAGCATTTATCCATTATTATGGGAATAGGTAAATGTGACTAGGTTAATGCAAAACTTAATATCATATTCCCCCAGGTCTGGCCGTTTTTTAGAGATATCCCTTATGTGGCCTAGTGCATTATTTGCACTTCCATAAGCAGAATAGGAGGAGCACCTACTATACTCTGGGGTCTCATTTTCAACTACGATTTTATTTTAGGCGCCATTCAGGTTTGGGGACACCCTAAGGTGTAAAAATTAATAAACACCCTAAAATAAGACGCATATTGGAAACTATACCCCTTAAATGAATAATATACTGGGGTGCATTGTAGATTTATAGACCCCACAGCCCCCAAAGTAGCAGAACAGGGCGTAAACCTTCCAGAAAGTCGCCCCATTTTGGAATTCAACACCATCGAGGGACTCTCATTCTAGGGGTGTGTACTGTGTCATTTGTGATGCAAGGTGTTCCATAGTTTTTTTAGCATTGGGCTCAATGTAAAATGAGGGGAAAGAAAAACGCGAGTTCGGTCATTGTTTTTTGTAGTTTCAATTTGACAGCTATTCGTCCGTGCGTGTTAATGATTGTGATTCTTACTATGGGGGTCGGTACACTTTAATGTTATAGATTTTATATAGTTTTTTTTTGTTTTATTACTTTTACACAGTAGAAATATGTTATAAAAAAATTGTGTTTTTATGTGTCCTATTCTGAAAGCCTTAACTTTTTTATTTTGCTGTGTGCAGAGTGTGGTATGGGTTCGTTTTTTGCGGGATGAGCTTGAGTATTTTATTGGTACCTTTATGGGGTGCATATGATGCTATTATCATTTTTATTAGGTTATCAGAGATGTTTTGAAACAAAACATACAGCATCTCTGTAGTGAGTGCTTTTTTTTTATTTGTGTATTAGCGGTCACTGTCGGTATATATATGGAAATGGTAGGCTTTTACTAGCAGGTTATCCGATGTACACCGATACCCTAATAGTTGTTTTTTTATTGTTTTACTGCTTTTATACAATTATAAAAACACTTGTTGTATTCACAGGAAAATACGTTTTTGCATCGCCATAGTTGAGAAACCATAAACTTTTAAATTTTTCTGGTGCTTGGGCTGTGCAGGGACTTGTTTTTTGTGAGCATAAGAGTTGACGTTTTTATTAGTATAATTTTTGGGGGGACAGTCTTTTTGATTGCTTTTAATTCATTTTTTGGAGGCCGGGTGAAGAAAATATGCGAATACCTAGTAGTTTTTTTATTTCTTATTTTTAACAGGGCTCACCGTGCAGTATCGTGTTAAGTTAGCTTTACTCTTTGGTGCTATGGCTTTATGGCGATACCCATTTTTATCGTCTTTTTTTATGTGAAGCACTTTAAAAAAAAAGAAATAGTGTTTTAGTGTGTTAAAACAATATTTATGCATCTCGCTATTCTTCTGAGAGCTATACATTTTTTACTTTTCCGTTTACAGAGCTGTATAAGGAATTTTTTTTTTTTTTTGCGGATGAACTGAGTTTTAATTCGTACAACTTTGGCATTTCTTTATAGGAGTTTTTTTTGATCGCTTTTTATTTCCATTTTTTGTGCTGCGGCTTGAACAATACATCTTAATTCTATGATTGTTTTTTTTTTATTTCTTTACGGCGTTCACAGTAGGGTTAAATTAACATGACAGATTTATAGGGCAGTCTGTTACGCACGCGGCGATACCAAATATGGGGTACTTTATTTAATTTTTGATTCTTTTTGGGGGCGGTTGGCGTTTGTAACTGGATGAAAAGGGCGTGGGGGTGTACGTATTTTTTATTTTATTTTTGTGTTTGTGTTTTATTGTTTTTCACTTTTTTTTTCACTTTTTTCACTTTTTCACATTTTTATTGTACTTTTTCCCAATAGGGATTTGAATGAAGTTCTTTAGATCTCTCAATTCAATAGGAATCAGTGCATAGCTTGTTGCTATGGAATGGTTCCCTTATGTACATCTGTTCAGTCACGATGAGGACATGTTCACAGGGCACGGTACCGGGCATCGTGACGTCACAGGGGACAACCCGGATGCTCTCTGCCTTCGTGATGTCTCTCAGAGTGGCAGGTGCTGCACGGTTCGTCCGATCCGGTGAGCTTGCGCCGACGCAGAGCGCAGGAGTGAGCGATCTCCTCCTGCGTTCTATCTTAGTTATTGCGAACGATGTTTATGGTCGCGATAATTTGGGGTTAAACACCCCCCTCCCCCGAAGCGATTTGGGGTCGGGCGCCGACGACTGCGGGTTTTGTCAGCTGAATATAAAGCTGACACCCCGCGTCCGATCGGCGAACTTGCTTTAGTGTGTCGCGCGTTCCTCAGGAACGTATCCATACAGTCCAGTGTGCGTGTGAACCCCAAAGACCTGGACGTTTGGATACGTTAAGGTCGTTAACGGGGTTAATAGATTATGACAGATTGTACCTGAATTATCGCGTGATTAAAAATCGATCAACTTAAAATCGTGCGATTTCAACTTTGTCGATTACTCATTCGCTAAACTTATGTCTCTAGGTCTAAGACTTCCTTGTTGCCGAAAGAAAAAAACAATCTAGAGCTACCATTATTCTTATTGTCCCCTGAAGAAAATGAAAAAGGAACTCTGATTTGTTGCTATGGACAGCAAAGAAAGTCTTACACCAAGACAGTTTTCATACATGTCTACCTTAGAATGTAAAGTGACAATTTTACAAGAAGATGACCAAATAAAATGACGTTTAGATGTGTATTTACTCTAAAAATATGGTTACTACTAGAGATGGGCGAATTTCTTAAAAATTTAATTCGCCGACTTCGCCGAATTTTCCGACAAAATTTGCTTCGACCAGAATTAATTCAGGACGAATTGTGTTAAAAAACAGCTATTTCCTGGTTGCAGAGAGCTGTAGGGTGCTGTAGAACATTGTGCCATGCTTAAATATGCAGAGGGAGCTTGGTGTATTGTCTTCATACACTGTTTTGTTTTAGTATGAAATGCACATGATGCCGCCTTCTTAGAATGTTCACTCTAAAATTCCATTGGTCGCCACTTACGGGGGCAAAACAGACCAAAAAAAATGAAGCGGGAACAAACCTGACAAGGAAACATCAGCGCAGACTGAATAGAAATGCAGTGAGGCGTCAAGATACTTCAATAGCGTCAACGAAACACAGTTTAGTAGGTTTCTGGAAGCCGCCACGATTGAGCACATAAGGGGGACGATGGCAATAGCCAGCCGGGGCGGAATCTAGTAGGTCCGGTTTTAACACAGGCCCGCCAAAGCGGTTCTGGACTATGCTGCGGCGGGAGTTAACAGGTCGCTATACCCCGGATATGATTGTGCTTGCTGTGACAGCCGGGGTGTAGCGAGGTACATAATCGTACGGCAAATCGAAGTATGGGGGACAAGGTAAGGTCAGGACAGGGCAAGGATCGTGGTACCAAGGGACTGAGGACAAGAGGTACGGTACTCGGATATGGACAGACGAGGTCAAGGAGGAGGCGGTATTTCATGTCTGTAATTTGGTTCAAAAAGGAATTCCCATACTTCATATTGATAAGCTCTCAAAGGCTTGTTTTGCAGCATTTGCTTTTGCTTCACCTATTCCACTTTTGTATTATAAATTCCATGCACTAAAAAAAAATTAGGCAACCGAACGCAAAAATAAGCACCTAAAACAATGTGCCTATAGTTAGGGTCGCTTCATTTCCATGCGTTGCATTTGAACAAATTGGGGTCACGCAGAAATGGACTCAAACTATCACGTTTATACTTCATAATAAACAGGTTGGGAACGTTTTTAGGTGATTAATGATGAAGAGTGATGAAGGTAGATTTCTTTGGCCAAAAATGGTTTTGGAACGTTAGCAACTGAATATGGAGGATTTACTCGATAGTACTTGAATTTGTCGCCTCTAGAGCTGGAAAAAAGGCTCCCATTTTAGGGACTGGTTTAGAGGGTTCCAAGAGGGTGGGAGTCCAAGAAGTCATACCCTCTGCCGGATAGTGACTATTCGGCTGTCACTAGCCAGGAATATCAGCATGCTGCGGGCATGTTGCGCAATTGATTCTGAGGGGACTCCCTGCATCCATATCCACTGTATACTGCTCGGTGCTTGCGGTGCTTGGGGGACAGTGGCACATATGACTGAGTGTGGAGGTCCGGCAGCGCCCACAGCAGCAGATTGAGGTCAGGACAGTGGCACGAATGGACAGAGTGTGGAGGCACAGCAGCAGCCAAGCAGACAGCATGAGGTCAGAGGTGTAGCACAATGAAGAGTGTGGAGGTTGGCACAAAAAAACGGAGTTAGTGCCCCAGAGTGGGACAATGCAGCTGTTGGTGGAGGTCACGCCAGCAGCTACAGCCTGCGCATGGAGGTCAGAGAGTGGCACAATGACAGGGGGTGTGGAGGTGTCCGCAGCAGCACAACAGCAGCAGCTACCGATGAGGTCATGACAGTGGCACTACAATCGACAGAGTGTGGAGGTTGGGTTTGCAATTACCAGTACTGGTAAAGAATGGTGGTTGGCAGATGGAGAATCTGGAGCAGATGTGTAGCATACAGGCAGAGGTGGCGACTTAGAATAGTGGGCTGATGGCAGGTTAGGTTGATTCCAGGGACTCATTTCTCTAAGCTTTTGTGAGGTGTCATGAGCTGATATAATCTGAAGCCTTAAGGGCATTGGTGGTGTGGAAATCCTGGCCGATCCTGCCTGATTCATCTTGCTAAAGGTCATGTCGTTCTCACATTTCCTGTGGACAAGCGGGTTCTCCTTGGGTAATGATGGCCCCTGCCACAGAACACCGCTTTATGCACTACTACTGGCCGCGGCAGGACAGCTCTATCCACTGCAAACTCGGCATAGTTGGGCCACAACTCCAGTTGGTGCCAGTAGTCCAGTGGATCTTCTAACTGGGGTGGCAGAGAGCTGTTCCAAGTAGGCCACACCTGAGGTTAGGGTTGCAACCAGGTCAGTGCTGTGGTGAGTGCCCTCCTCACTAAGGGGGTGAGGAAAGTGCTCATCAGCGTCTTGACTAAGGTTGGTGCTGCTCCATGGTGCTGGTACTGCTTACCCCCCCCCACATCCTTCCCTACAAGCATGCCGTGGCTCTAAGTGGTAGTGGGCTGAAGGAAAACCGGTCAGACAGTCGAGATAGAACCATGCTGCTAGGCAGTGGCAACTAACTAGGAGGATTTCTCAAATTGTCATTTGAGTTTTGTCCTCCCTATCAGCAGCAGGAAATAAATGTCTCCATTTGAAAAGATGGTTTGCGAGGGTCCAAGGGAGTTTTGGGGGGGTGGAAGAGTGGAAGTCATCCCTCTGCCGTGATGGGGACTATTCGGCTCGTCAGTAGCAGGAAATCAGCATGCTGGGGCCATATGTGGCCATTGAGACTCTGAGGGACTCCGAACCTTCCATCTCCACAGTTATGCCACGGTTGCTTGGGGTCATCTGCTCTTGTCTTCCTCATATACTCTACCTCTCCAGATGCTCCATGTCCTTCCCTCCTGTCACTCTGGGTAGAAAATACCACCTAATTTCACTTGACAATGATTGTGCTCATGTCCTCATCCTTCTCCTCCAGTTCTAGTCCCTAAGGGGGACTCTGGGGGTGTGGCCGCTAAGATGTAGTGACCAGTCGCACAGTGCCCTGCCCATACAGACTTTTACAGCAATCTGTTCCAGGACATAAAGCAGTGAATCACGTTATTCCACCGTAGTTGGCGATTGACGAATAACTTCAATCTCCTCAAATGGCGCGCAGCAAAACGGCAAGTGTCACGATGAGCTTGCATGGCTGACATCAAAGTTCACAGGGGGAACTTGTCTCTGGATCTCAAAAAATCTTTAATAGACTTTCTCTTGTTCTTACAGTCGGTCAAAATGTGCAGGCTGGAATTCAATGGGTTGAACATCGATATCAGTGTGTGTTGGGGAGGCCGTTCTGCGCTGCAAACTCGAGGAGGGTTTGCCTGGCTTTGTGAGAATGGGTGGAAGTGATGCACAGTTTCCGGCATATTCAGAATCTTCTGAGACATTGGTGAGAAGACTTTAGGAACCTTATCCAACCAGATTGAACACAGTGGCCATGCAGGGCACATGGGACATCCCTCCTCGGTGCAGCGCGGACACCATGTTACTCCCATTATCCATCAATATGGTCCGATTAGGAGTTGGCGCGGAGAAAGCCAGACATCGATTTATTGATGCATGACGCGGAACTGTTCTCCCCTTTGTGACTTTGTTCGCCCAAGGAACCAGGTTGTTAAAACTGCATGAACGCTGTGCCTACACATGTGGTATGATGGGAGCAGACTTGTGGAGGCAGAGATTGGGGTGGTGGTGGAGGGAGGCGGTATTGGCGCAGAGGAGCAGCAGTTTGACAACGTGGAGGAGAAAGCGGCGTCTCTGTCCAAGTTGTGATGTGGCTGGGTGGAAGCAATTCACCAGTGGGCCAAAAAGGAAATGTTACTTGGCATGACGTAGTTAACAATCCCCAATGGACTGCAATGTTTGTGCACTTGGAACTAGATGGCCCCACTTCTGGTTCTATCATATTGCGAAGGGTACGGTACTGCCTATTTGGGAAAAAGGGAAATTCGGCTTGGAACTCCTCCACCTCGGGCTCGGCCAAGCATTAGTTTCTCTGAATGGTTGCAGAGTCCACCTATGGAAAGGTTAGGGATGCTAGTACCAACCAATTGGGACAGGAGATGGTCAGCATCTGCAATTAGGATGGTTGGACGCCATATGTTAAAAAATGTTGTCTCTTTGCCAATGCCTGGTTGAATGGGACTGTCTGGCGCCATGAGTAGCGAGGAGCGCAGGAGCATTGGAGGGAGATGTGGAAGAGAACGCTCCCTTCTGCAGAGGTGGTGTGGCGCTTGATGGCTTTCTCTGCAATGGCAATTGCGTGCCACTGGGCGTGTGCTGTGCTGCCGCGGCAGGATGGACACTCACATTGAGCAGTTTTTCCAGGCCACCAGATGGTGAGTGCTGCATGTGTTGATGCAGGGCAGTGGTATGCCAAATTAGCTCCTGTCCCACGCTTCACTTTCTACCCACAGATTCGTACAATTACCCATATTTGGCTCTCGGTGTCTTAGAAAGAAACTGCCACACGCAGAGTATCTGGTTTTTATGCAACGCTCCGCATGAGTGATACTCATCGCTGTGCTGTGCTACTTTCTTGGATGCGAAGCAAATTTTCGCACACATTGGCTTTTTGCTTCCAACCTCGCATGTGCTACTTGCTGACTCACGAGACACACACACACTTGTGGTTGCGCCAGACTGATGCCTCATCTTGACAATGATTGATGCTCTTGCTTCCACCCGGCTCCCAAGTGAGACGGTCGGTACATCCTCATCGGATTATTGTTGATCTTCACTGTTTACTGTTCCTCCACAATGGGTTCTTGGTATGAGCGGCGGTCCCGCTACAACATAGACTCCCATGCCACATCTCCCAATCTATACTTTGCACGGTACTGCAAGAAGCAGGGGGATATCGGCCCATTTCTTACTCGGATGCTAAGTAGTGCTGAACTGTCCTCAAATTGTCATCCTCTCTGTATAGTGGCGCTGAGTCCAGACACATAGTAGAATCTCTGGTGAGGGAAACGGATGGGACAGAGAGGGGTTGAGGACAGTTGAGGGTTGTGACCCACTACGGAACATGAAATACAGGTTGGTCTGAAGTTCCACCGATCTTGGCTGTGGGTTGTTCAGATATATATGGGAAGAAATTGGATGACTTGTCAACCAATCAAGAACCACTTGGATTGTTGGTCAACACACGGCCACTAGATGACTCTGGCAGTTCTGCCTCACCGAGAGTGTCCCCTGCGCGACGTCCTCTTACGTGCTTCGCTACTGTGCCTGCTACAGGATGTTTGTGCCATACACTCGCATGTGAAGAGCCTATCACCTCTCAGTTGATATAGTTTTTTACAAAAATTTACAGACTCTGTTTAAAGAAGATATCAGTATTGATGATAAAAACACAAACTGGATTGACTTCAAATAAAACCCATACAGGCTTGGGGTATACCCATTGGATATAAAATTGCGTTACAGAAATCACCAAGAAAAAATTAAAACTGGTTTGTACTTGTAAAACGTTGTTTTTTTAATGACTACAAAAAGCACAACTAGCTCAAGTTTAACCCTCGATATAATTATGCTACGATTCAGCAGCAAAAAATTAACTGGTTATGTGGCTTGTAAAATCGCTGTGTATTTTATGATTAAGAAAGCACAAAAACACACCTTAATTAACCCTCGGATATAATTTAAGCTACAGAAATCACCAGGATAATTTCCTCGTCTTTGGCGTTTAAAGAAATAGTTTATTGTATGAACTTCAACAGCAGAAAAAGAAAAACATTATTTAACCCTAGGATATAATATTTTGTACAGAAATCACAAGGAAAAATTTCTTGTCTTTAGCGTTTTTAAAAAAACACCATTTATTTTTTAATGACTACATAGACAATCGCGTTCTTAAACCTCGGATTAAATTGCAGCTACAGAAATCAGCTGCAATAAATTAACTGGTAATTGTGGCAATGTAAAAACGCTGTTTCTTTTACTGACTAACAAAAGCAGGAAAACACTTCAATTTACCCTGGTATAAAATTGTGATACAGAACATCAACAGCAAAAAATTAATGGTATGTGGCTTGTAAAAACGACGTTTATTTTACTGATACAAAAGAAAAAAAGGCTTAGACAAACTTGGATATTCACTGAGTCCATAATTGACAGATGGATTAAAATGTATATGTGGAGCAGATTGGCCCCACACTGTGGATTCAATTACCACTTACCCCAAAATCCAAAATTTAGAACGGAAGAGAAGCACGTCTTGAATAAAAGCTGTGACACCCCCAAAAAATTGTGTTAAAAACTAATTTCTTTCCGGTGAGATCTAGCTGCGAGTGCAGCTCAGAGAGGTGGGTGAGGCCAGGTTCGCGTCCGGACTTATATAGTCAGGCTGACGTCACAGAATCCGCGGTCTTTGATTGGGCTTCATCTCGGAACATGTCATTAGGTTGTTCCTTTCTTCCTCTAGAGTTCTTATCCTCATATAACGCCAGTTGTGCAGCATTTTTTCAATTAAAACACGCTTCGTCCCGCGAATCACCCCCAAACTTCACTTCGTTCAGAATCAAAGTTTTCCTGAAATTCTAAAAGAATTCCACTTCTTAGAATTGATTCGCCGCTATCTTAGTTAATACTGAAGAATAGGAGTTCCCGAATGCTTCATGTCTTTCTTTAGGTAGGTAACATATTTTTTAGGGTAAATATACACCTGCATGTCAATTTATTTGGTCATGTTCTTGTAAAATTGTAACTTTACGCTTTAATTGTTGATAGCATCTTGCAAGCACTTTGGAATATATACTTCTTACTTCATAATTTCATGCATGTGGCACTTGCTTGACATGTTTTCATACCTTATTCTGTTGTATTAATCATCGTTTTTTATATTGTATGCCACTTAATATTTATTTATTCTAAAACGATTTCAGGTGTCTTTTTTATTGTGTTTCCCTATAAATGATGGTGTGTCCACTTTCCCCTTTTTAAACTTTTTGTAAAACTTAACCCCTTCCTGACAGACGGTAAATATAATATGGCTCTTTTTTTTTATCCTCCCCTTCTGAAAGCATAATTTTTTTATCTTTTTCCCCAATAGAGATAGGGATTTTATTTTGCGGGACAAGTAATTTTCTAATTATGTTTTTCATGTAAAATAAAATATATGGGGTGGTAAAAAAAATTCTAAGTGGGGCAAAATGTGAAAAAAACGTACTTGCGCCATATTTGCAGGTGTTTTGTTTTTGCAGTGTAAAAATGATGTGTTATCTGTATTCTACAGGTTGATACGCATCCATTAATATCAAACATGTACAGTTTCCTTTATGTCTTGGTACCGTAAATAAAATTCCAAACATCTATTTTCGAAGTTTGCGCCACCGCGCCATTTTGTGTGACCAATAACTTTTTTGTACTATTGCCTACGGACGTGAGTGAGGGGGCATTATTTTAGGGCTGAAGTGCGCTTTTTATTGCTAATAGTTTGGAATGCATGCGATTTTTTTAAATCAAGTTTATTCCAATTTTTATGGGATGTGAAATGAGCAAAAAAATACAATTTTGGCGTCTGGAATTTTCTTTCTTCTACGGTGTTCAGCGTGCAGGATAAATTATGTTACATTTTAATATATTGGACTTTTTCAGACACGGCGATACCAGATATGTGTAACTTTTTTATTATTTTATTTTTTTTATTTGTAAAATGGCAAAAGGCAAATTTTAACTTTTACACTTTAGAAATTATTATTATTATTTTTTTACTTTAACTTTGAGTCCGCCTAGGGTGCTTCACCACTAGGGGGCTCAATCATTTATACAGTATATACAATGCATTAGAGTGCACAAAGATGGTGGAAATTGAAAACATGGAAGCCTTCACAAAGCTTCACAAAGCCATGATCAAAAAGTGCATGATTCCAGGCAAATACTATCAATGATGGATGCGCCAGAGGTGAACTTTCTAAAGCCACCTGCCAGAGTAGACCCCTAATAACCATTACAACTTTACTGACCTTGTCCAGGTTAATAGGATAATAAGTTATGTGGACATCCCTAAACCTAATCACGGGAATGAGCTGACTTTTTCTCTGCTTCATTGGACACTATATAAAAACAAATAAACACCAGAAACTTAACTACATGAAAATCATGCTCCAAATGTGTAAAAGCCGGTTAATTTTATAATAAGGATTGCCCCCTTTAAAAAAATGGGGAATACAGCTCAGATGAAGGTCAACTTGGTATTTCCAGTCATTAAATTATTTGTACAGCAGATGTGATTTGGTTACCTTCAATTTGTACCAGAAGGCACAAAAGAGTGTGCGAGATCGAAGCTTGAGCATGTTTTCTTCCTGCAGAGAAATGTCTAGTGCTTCCTCATCACTTAAAGATTTTTAGTGAAGTTTTATCAATAAACTTCATCAAACCAAAAATAAGCTCCCCTTAAAATGTCACTCCTCATTTCAGTCTCAGTATGAAAACACCTCTTGTACTTTTGTCCTTTGTTTGCCATTTCGTAATGAAATGCAGATGGGTATAATTAAATGTTATTACCCTTAATATTTATACAAATTGTCCCTAAATCACTTTCTTGAATACAATGTGTTCCATACATTTGTAATCACATTGTACTATTTCATTTCAGTGCAGTATCTGCAGTTCTATTAACACCATAAATTCCACTTTTGTAAAGATAAAAATGAAGAAAGAACCAAAGGACTGGATTAATCTTACAAATATAAAGCTTTAAATATTAGCCTATCAATATATTATAAAGGGAATATGTAGCTGTAGCCATTAATGGGTTTTCTGGTTTAGGAAACTCATTTTCATTTATCCAATTGTGTAATTTTAAGTTGAAGGGGTATTCCCATATTGTAAATAGAGATGGGCGAATTTCTCAAAAATGTGATTCGGTGACTTCGCCGACTTTTCCGACAAAATTTGTTTCGGTCCTTATTGCTTCGGGACGAATCGCGTTAAAAAACAGCTATTTCCAGGCTGCACAGAGCCTGCAGGGTGCTGTAGAACGTTGTGCCATGCTTAAATATGCAAAGGGAGCTTAGTTTGGACTTCATACAATGTTGTGTTTTAGTATGACACGCATATGACTGCCGCCGCTCTTAGAATCGCTTCACTATAAAATTCCCTAAGCACTTAAGAGGGCAAAACTGACCAAAAAACTGAAGGGGGAATGTAGCCTGATAAAGTCATGGCAGCGACAGCTGGAAGAAAACAAGCTGAGGGCTCAGGTGGCAACATCAGTGACAGAGTGTGGAGGTGACGGCAGCAGCCACAGCAGCTAAGGTCAGAGATTGGCACAATGACATTCTGGAGGTGGCACAAACAGGAGTAGGCCACAGAGTGGCACAATGACAGAGTGTGGAGGTGACGGCAGGAGCAACAGCATGAGGTAAGAGAGTGTCACAATGACACAGTGTGTAGGTCATGGCAGCAGCCACAGCAGCAGCATGAGGTCAGACAGTGGCACAATGACATAGTGTGGAGGGCATGGCAGCAGCCACAGCAGCAGCATGAGGTCAGACAGTGGCACAATGACATTCTGGAGGTGGAAAAACAGTAGTTAGGCCACATAGTGGCACAATGACAGAGAGTGGAGGAGACGGCGCAGCAGCAATGAGGTCAGAGAGTTTGGCACAATGACAGAGAGTGGAGGTCACGGCAGCAGCCACAGCCAGCAGCATGAGGTCAGACGTGGCACATTGACAGAGAGTGTAGGTCACGGCAGCAGCACCAGAGCAGCATGAGGTCAGAGAGTGGCACAATGACATTCTGGAGGTGGCAAAACGTAGTAGGCCACAAAGTGGCACAATGACAGAGAGTGGAGGTTACGGCAGCAGCAGCATGAGGTCAGAGAGTGGCACAATGATACAGTGTGGAGGGCACGGCAGGAGCCACAGCAGCAGCAGCATGAGGTCAGACATTGGCACAATGAAATTCTGGAGGTAGCAAAAACAAGTAGTAGGCCCGAGAGTGGCACAATGCAGAGAGTGGAGGTGACGGCAGGAGCAACAGCATGAGGTCGAGAGTGGCACAATGACACGGTGTGGAGGTGACCGCAGCAGCAACAACAGCAGCATGGTCAGAGAGTGGACAATGACACAGTGTGGATGTCACGGCACCAGCAAAAAGCAGCAGCAGCATGAGGTCATAGGGGTGGCACAATGACAGATTGTGGAGGTGGGTGGGAATACCAGTCCCTGGTAAAGATGGAGGTAGGAAATGATGAGCGATTTCGTTTACTATC
>JAODAL010020038.1:0-7500 GCA_025379985.1 Phyllomedusa bahiana
GGAAAATTAGGTTTTTTAAATTTCAAATATTAATGTCCTATTTAGAGTAAAAGAATACAATTTTCATGTTTACATTTTATTAGCGGACATTTCGTTCTCCTGATGCCTTATTACGCGGCACAATTTTAGATCTAAACAGCGGAATAAATCTGCATACGGAAGTCCTCCAAAAAGGAGAATACCTAGAGAGGAATAGATGCCATGTGAACACGGGCGAGGAACTGCAGGGTGCCCGCTAGTGAAACCGGGCCGCTAATCTTTTGCATTGGCCGTTCATACAAAACCTGCAATCCTGGCATCACAAAAATAAACCAAAAACTGGTCATATGAGTAAATGACTGGGAATGGGATAGATGTACAAATCAGGTAAGGTAACAATGGGGCATCCATTAGGCATCCTAAGACCAAATCTACACAGGATGGAATAACTGAAGATATTGCCGGAGATCAATGCAGGTAAAATCCGCAGAGGACTACAGCAGTGGGCACGTGGTTCAGATACTACACATCTCATCCACATGGGGCAAAATCATGCGGTCACCTATCACCCCGCAAGTAGGCTGTGTGTTGTCTTCAAGAGAGAAACAAAAGAGACAGACAGCGACAGAGCGAGACACACAGACACACAGAGCGAGACACACAGACACACAGAGCGAGACACACAGACACACAGAGAGAGCGACAGACACACAGAGAGAGCGACAGACACACAGAGAGAGCGACAGACACACAGAGAGAGCGACAGACACACAGAGAGAGAGACAGACACACAGAGAGAGAGACAGACACACAGAGAGAGAGACAGACACACAGAGAGAGAGACAGACACAGAGAGAGAGACAGACACACAGAGAGAGAGACAGACACACAGAGAGAGAGACAGACACACAGAGAGACAGACACAGAGAGAGACAGACACACAGAGAGACAGACACAGAGAGAGACAGACACAGAGAGAGACAGACACAGAGAGAGACAGACACAGAGAGACAGACACAGAGAGACAGACACACAGACACAGAGAGACAGACACAGAGAGACAGACACACAGACACAGAGAGACAGAGAGACAGACACACAGACACAGAGAGACAGACACACAGACACAGAGACAGACACACAGACACAGAGAGACAGACACACAGACACAGAGAGACAGACAGACACAGATGTTAGGTGGCGGTTGTTAGTTCCTAATATCTGCCATAGACCTACATATACTTTAGTGATCTGTATTTGTAGGAGTAGGTTATAGGGTCTTTTAAGCGACAGGTTCCTGGTTGGGGGACGCCCTTTCCGGGGCGGGTGCTCTTCTTTAGGCAGGGTGAGGATAGTGGTTTTCTTTATAGCACATGATTTTATTGTTTGATAATGAAGGTTATGTTTCAATTTATCTATTGTCTTCCAGAGCTAAAGATTATTTTGGTATATGATGTGAAGTCTCTGTGATTGGACCATTATCTGTGGCCATCAGTCCTTGTGTTTATTACTGGTGTTGTAACTGGAACCCATCCTGCTTAGTAGTTTGTGTAAAGAAGACCATTGACCTCACTTTAACATAAAAGGAGTTGTCCATTATTTTAATAAATGTGTCTGGCCATTAGGAAGAAGAAAAAAAAAACCCTCACTTACGAAACCCGCTCCATTCCAGCACCGACATTGTTCCCCATCAATAGCGTCAGTGGCGTCTTCCTGTATGAACTGCAAGTGACCACTGAAGCCCGTGACTGACCGCAGCATCACATGACCTATGAATGAGAAATCACTGGAAGCAGCAGCGGTGTTGGTTTCATGGCATCTATCAATGGTATCCATCAGTGTACCCTGAAAAAAGGTATTCCAATGGATGCCGCAACAGGTCCATATAAATCAAAAGAGCAAATGTAGTCCCATTTGGACTACAGACGCCCCATTTGCCAATAGGACATATTCCTGTGTGGGACACACAAGCGTGTTTAACAACATATGGCTCGCATCCCGCACAACGTGTGTATCGCCAGGAAATAGAGAATAGGCAAAACGAAGAGGTTTGCTGTATTGCTTTCCCTGGGCTCATCGTGCGCTCTAGGTACCCAGCACAAACCTGCATGAACAGCCACAAACAGCCGCTCTTACAGCGTACGTCCACACGGCATATGTAAAATGCCGGTCAGATTCTGTTTAAGAATCCGGCCTGTAGTCTATCGTCTTCTGCATGGTTTTGGGCGACGGTTCTGACCACGGTTTGTGGATTCGTCCGTCCCCCATAACCAGTGAATTGCACTTCTTCTGCCCGAAAACCGAGCAAAAGATTGAGCATGTTGTAAGTTTTCTGGACCGCCGGCAGTGTAAAAAACCATCCGGCAGATAATCCGTTCAGTGGGGACTGCTGAACAGATATTCTATTAAAGAGAACCTGTCACATAGATTTTGCCCCCCTTGCTGAGGACAGCACAAGCTAGTGACAGACCTGCTGTTTCCAGCGCTGCGTCCCTTATTCTGTAAGATGCTGGAGTTTTAGAGTATTTAGTGCTCAAATCTGCAGTTTTCAGCCAGAAAAGAGTCGTTTGAAGAGTAAGTTTTTTCATGCCCCACCCATCTGAGGCTAGCTCCACCCACTTCAACTGATTACCTATTACTTTGAATAGGTAGAAACATGTGAATAACTTCCAGGTGGGTGGAGCTAGCCTTTGGTGGATGGGGCTAACGCCTGCTCATGAATAAGATTTGCACATCAAATGCTCTACAACTCCAGCATCTTACAGAATAAGGGACACAGCGCTGGAAACAGCAGGTCTGCCACTAGCTTGTGCTGCCCTCAGCAAGGGGGGCATAACCTATGTGACAGGTTCCCTTTAAAGTCTATGGGGGATGGTTTCTAAATCTGTCTCAAAAACCAACCAATAAACCATGCCAGGTGGACTGACCCGTAGGCCTGGTTCACACGGCTTATTGCCGGCGTAATTGCGGGGACGGATTTCGCCCCACAATTACACTGGCAGCCGTGCAGCGGGGGCGGGGGGCCGGCAGCTCGCCGACCCCATAGACTGTCATTATCTATGGCGCGTACGCGCCGTAAATAATTCCCGTCACTTTCTCCCCGCCCGGCGGATTCGCTGAGCGAGGAGGAGAGACGGAATCCATAGTTCTCTATGAGAACTGTGGATGACCGTAGTTACTGGGACGGATTGGAGCCGCACTGCAGCGCAAATCCGGCACCAAAGTACGGCTCCAGTACGCTTTGACTGCCCATGCCAACCAATCAGACCTCAGCTTTTATTTTCAAGAGCAATATAATAAATGAAAGCTGAGCTCTGATTGGTTGTCATGAACATCAAAGACAGTTTTACTATTAGACCATTTTGCTAAATTAGGCCCAGCAGTTTTTTTCCGCTAAAATAAAAGTGAATTGAAAAAAAAAAAAATGATACAAATTTGGTCACGGTAAGTAAAAAAGCAGCTAGATTATAATTTGTTGCAATGACAACAGATCTCAATAAAAATTAGGTCACTTCTCGTATGTAATATTAATAACGCTGACTGTTAATGCAGAATGAAAGGGGTGAAACCGTGGTGAACAACAAATCCGCAATGTGATTGATTTCATTTCTGGAACATGTCCCCAGCACATGGATGTGATCTGTAAAATCTACTGCTCTGCTCCTGCAAAACAATGTGGATTTTACCTGTGCAAATTCACAGGTAAAATCTGCAACTATTCCATCCCATGACACTATACCCCAAGGACAAACTCTCACGTAGTAATCAATGGCTGCAGAATTTTGCCTGTAAAACTGTGGTGTTACTGGCAAGATCCAGGGAGGAAAAGCAAGAAGACTGCCGATGGCCAAGTCATGGACTTCTTCCAGAGAAGGAGGGTATGCCATCAAAGGCTAATAGGTGCAGGTAGGACTTGCAACGGTCTCAGGAGCTGGCCCCCGAAAGTATCAACTCAGAATGGAGAGCTGATCAGGCTTGCGCACGACTCTCCATTCCGTTCTATGGGGGTCCCCAGTACAGGTGAGCGATGTGATCAGTTGTACTCAGAACTGCCATTGAACAGAATGAAGCGTCATGCGCAAGTGTGACCAGTTCTCCATTCTGAGCCAATACTTTTGGAGGCCCATTCCCAAGATAGGTGTAGGTCCCACCTTTGGGACCCACACCTGTCAGACTGTGATGGCATACCCAATGCACCATCAAAGTCTAAGGTAGGAACACCCCTTTAAATTCACCAGCACTGACACTGCCCTCGGTGCTCCCCACAGATGGACAGTGGTTTCCTTCTGTATGAGCAACATGTGATTGACTGCAGCCCCACATGACCTATGAACAGGACATCATGGGTGGGGATCACCAAAAGCAGCATCGGCGGAACTGGAACGGAGCGGGTTACAAAAGGTAAGTTAAAGGGGTCGTCTCACTACATTGATTCATCTCACCTCAGTCCTGTTTTCTTGGTTTCACTTTGAATTCAGGGGCGTGCTTACTGGCTCCCACTAGGCTGCAGTAGAAGCCAGGTTTGTAGCTATAGCGACCAGCGCTGGCAGCCTATCAGGATAGATCAAACAGGTCTGTAGCTATAGCGACCTGAGGAGCTGATGCAGCCCATACAAGAAGGGATATCTCCATCTGATACTAAACCTCACTAAGACTGACCTTCTTGTCTGTCCGCCATCTACTAACCAACCCCCCCCCCCCCCCGCATTTTCTGTTTCTGTATGTGGTACCACCATTTCTCCTAGGCAGCAGGCCCGCTGTCTAGGGTTTTATTTGATTCTGATCTGACCATCTTCCCATATATACCAATCCCTTGCCCGCTCCCGTCACCTGCACCTCAAGAATATCTCCAAAATCTGTCCATTTCTCACTGTGGAAACGACTCAAACTCTCATTACTGCTCTTATTCTTTCTCGTCTTGACTACTGCAACTCCTTGCTTATCGGTCTCTCTCTCTGCAAACTCTCCCCTCTCCAATCTGTCCAGAATGCAGCAGCCAGGCTTGTTCTTTCTCTCCAGCCGCTATACTGATGCCTCTACCCTGTTGTCAGTCACTGCACTGGTTGCCCATCCAGTACAGGATACAGTATAAACCTCAGCACTCTCACCCATAAAGCTCTCCACAGCGCTGCTCTCTTCTCCTCCTAGTCTCTGTCTACCACCGCCCTACACCCGTGCTCTCCGCTCTGCTGATGATATCAGACTACATTCCTCAATCATCCTAACCGCCCATGCCCGCCTACAAGATTTCACACGTGTGGCACCAATTTTATGGAATATGCTACCGCGGGCGATCTAGCACATTCACAACCCTCACAGTTTTAAGAGGGCCCTGAAAATACATCTTCTCGTACTGGCCACCAAAGATCCCTAACTGCTATCACACACATCTGTCATCTCCCTGCACTTGGGCACTCACGAGCACTTATCTGTATATAGATGTAACAGTCTGGGTGGCAGGTTCATCCATTTTCATGTAAACCACCCCCCCTATTTATGAAACATGGCTGGTACCATTGTAAACTTGGCACTTCTACCGTATGTTTCACCCATACACCCTAATAGATTGTAAGCTCTCACCGAGCAGGGCCCTCACACCTTGTGTCTCATTTGTAAGTACTTTTAATGTGTAATGACTGTATGTTTACCCTGAATTTGTAAAGTGCTGCGGAATATGTTGGCGCTATAGAAATAAAGATTATTATTATTATTATGGATATATATTGCAAAATGACTTGTTTTTGCAAGATCTTTAACATAAAAAGCAATCCTTGTAGTGAGACAAGCCCTTTAAGGTTTTGGGGGCTTTTCTCTATTTTAACCTCTGACACTTGTGGACAAAAATGGACAAACCCTTGAACAATCGTCAGAGAAGCAGGAATGCATTTATTCCAGGTTTTCTCCTGAGCTCCAGAGACCAGAGCAGCAGCCATGTGCCAGTCTCTCTCTCTCTACGTGACACATACCACTTTCCAAAGGATGCTGCGTGGCAGGTGTGAACTTTATGGCTCAGCATCAAAAGAAGAAACAAGCCGTAAAACATCTGGGCACATTTCATGTGAAGAATGTCCACCACAGCGTATGGTCTCCGATTACCTTACAGCCCGCACAATGGGAGATCCAGCATCTGATGCAATGCAAGGACGACTGCGGCATCTGTCATTCCACGTCTGCAATAAGCTACCACACACTTCTCATTAATAAGGCTTATTACCATTTGCTTCCATTTTCAGGCTTTACTCACTCTAGCATCATGGCTTTCATTGGATCACAAGGGACCCACATATATCCTGAGGGACACATGGACATCAAAGGGTTCTGCAAGAGCTCCATAAACTTGACTTCAGGAATATTGCTGCAAACCAAACGTTTTCCAGTGAAAAATACCAGAAACTGCAACCAACTCTGAAAACAAGTGTGAACACAGCCCAAGCCAGGATAGCTAAATGACACAGCGCCAAACGGCATGTGAAGGAGGCAGCAGATGGGTAATTTATAGCCATGTAGTCTTGCAGGGAATGACCCAACAGGCCACAAGCTGTTTGCTGAAGTTTTTGGCCACGTTGCTGTTACCCGATAGATGCTCCGTGTGAATATATCCCAAGGCTGTGCTCACACTATGCTGCCTTGGCGCTTACTCATTTTAACAGCAGGTCAAATTGATTAAAAAAATAATATAAATTATTCTATTTGTCGCTTCCTCTATATCAAATATAGGTCTATCTATAGTTCTAATATCTTATTTTTTCGTCTCTACCCTAAAACTAATTGTGAAAATGAAGCAGTACAGGTCAAAAATCATATTATATTATATATCTCTATATATATATCTATATATCTATATAATAGATTTTTGACCTGTACACACATATATATCTATATACACACAATATATATATGTCTATATATATAAATATATATTATACTATATATATATATATCTAATATTTTTATACACATATATTAACATATATATAATATATATATATATAATATATATATAATACATACACATAACACACAACACACATATGTATAATATTTGTATAATGGAAGATTATGTAGATCTTTACATTGTGAAAAGGAGTTAGAAAAAATTTGTAAGATTGTGTCGTTATCCACAGTGAAACAAGTACTGTATTAACATGGGCTGAAAGGTCCCTCTGCCAGGAAGAAGCCATTATTCCGAAAGAGACATATAAAAGCCAGATTAATGTTTGTATATACACACAGGAGCAAAGACATACGTGTTTGGAGACATGTCCCAGGGTCTGACGAAACTAAAATTTAACTGTTCGGCCATAATGACCATCGTTACATTTGAAGGAAAAAGGGAGAAGCTTGGAAGCCTAAGAACACCATCCCAACTGTGAAACACGGGGGGTGGCAGCATCATGTTGTGGGGTTGTTTTGCTGCAGGAGGGACTGGTGCACTTCAGAAACTAGATATCCTCATGAGGAGAGAAGATTATGTGGCAATACTGAAGCAACATCTCAAGACATCAGCCAGGAAGTTAAAGG
>JAODAL010020038.1:12500-70451 GCA_025379985.1 Phyllomedusa bahiana
CTAAGGGAGCCACTAAAACAACAATGGTGCAGAACCTATAATAAAGAGTGGTGAAGATGCTTATTATTTAAGTTGCGAGCTTCCCACATCAATTTTACTTCATGGTAAGACCCCTTTAAGAGGCAGCAGCATCTGCAACTACCCAGTCCCGACAGTCCCGTGACCGCCTGTGCCGGGAAGCTGGGAGGCTTATTGCCTAGCTGTGTACACAGTGCTCAATGAATGCTGTATATACTGTGATCGAGAAGGCAGGATGGTTAATATTTCGTCCCTGCCTTCTCGATGGAGAGCTCGGCTGCTGCCAACATCCGGCTCTACACCCCTCAGTTGCTCAGTTATGGAGCAGCTGCGCACTCTGCACATTTCAGATCTTCTATGTAGAGTTATATGTCGATCGCCTGGATGCTTGTACTCAATGGCCGGTCAACATCTGGTTTAAGGCCCTGTGACATCTCCCGACGTCCGGATTAGTAAATCTTTGTGTTCCCTGAAAAATAGCATCTTCTCTAAGGCTATGTTCACACGACGCATTTGCAGTCAGTATTTCGCAGCTGTGGGGACGGTATACTATTGTACGCCACAGAAAATATACACGGAATAGCCCAGTAATAGACTATTCCATAGAGCAGTATACAGCTCCAAAATACATACACCAGGCAGTATGGGTTACACATCCCACTATACGCCTGTACAATGGGACATGAAGCAGCCCAATGCCGGAGGTGAACACTGGTTGCTTTTGCTAGCATGTGTGTTTAGCATAGATCACCAGCATGATCCGAGCACTATCTGTGCCAAAACCAGAAGTAAAAGCTACGCAGAGGAAAACGAAGATCTATACTTCCTCCAGGTTTTGGGCCCACTCCCGGCTCTGGCTCACAAAATCCAATACTACCTTACAAACTACACTTACCCCATGTTTACAGCCCCTACTAGAACAGCAGCAATGAACTCTTCATGACTGTGTAACATACTTCAGTGCTCTCGCTTACTATAGAGTCACAGTCACCCAACAACTGCATAGTAGACAAATACATTTATAGACAACCACTCTTGCAAATCAAGCTTAGCAGGACACCACATATCTGGCTTCAGAAACCCCAGGAAATCCTTTGGGCTCTGTGATATATAGGGTTATATGATAGAGGGGAGGAGAGAAGCTCTGTGATATATAGGGTTATATGATAGAGGGAGAAGCTGAGCTCTGTGATATATAGGGTTATATGATACAGGAGAGAAGTTGAGCTCTGTGATATATAGGGTTATATGATAGAGGAGAGAAGCTGAGCTCTGTGATATATAGCGTTATATGATAGAGGGAGAGAAGCTGAGCTCTGTGATATATAGGGTTATATGATAGAGGAGAGAGCTGAGCTCTGTGTATATAGGGTTATATGATAGAGGAGAGGACTGAGCTCTGTGATTATATGGTTATATGATAGAGGGAGAGAAGCGAAGCTCTGTGATATATAGGGTTATATGATAGGAGAGAGAAGTGAGCTCTGTGATATTATGGGTTATATGATAGGAGAGAAGCGTGAGCTCTGTGATATATAGGGTTTATATGATAGAGGAGAGGAGCTGAGCTCTGTGATATATAGGGTTATAGATAGAGGGAGAGGAGCTGAGCTCTGTGATATATAGGGTTATATGATAGAGGGAGAGGAGCTGAGCTTGTGATATATAGGGTTATATGATAGAGGAGAGAAGCTGGCTCTGTATATTATGGGTTATATGATAGGGAGAGAAGACTAAATCTGTTATATTAGGGTTATTATAGAGGAGAGGAGCTGAGCTCTATGATATATAGGGTTATATGATAGAGGAGAGGAGCTGAGCTCTGTGATATATAGGGTTATATGATAGAGGGGAGGAGAGGTGCGCTGTGATATATAGGGTTATTATGATGAGGGAGAGAGAGCTGGCTCTGTGATTATAGGGTTATATGATAGGGAGAGAGCTGAGCTTGTGATATATAGGGTTATAGATAGGGGTGAGGAGCTGACTCTGTGATATATAGGGTTATCACTGATAGGGGAGAGGAGCTTGAGCTCTGTGATATATTAGGGTATATATATAGAGGGAAGCTGAGCTCTGTGATATTAGGGTTATATGATAGAGGAGAGAAGCTGCGGCTTGTGATATATAGGGTTATTGATAGAGGAGAGAAGCTTAAATCTGTTATATATGGGTTATGTGATAGAGGAGAGAAGCTGAGCATCTGTGTTATATAGGGTTATATGATAGATGAGAGAAGCTGAGCTCTGTGATATATAGGGTTATATGATGGTGGGAGAGAAGCTGAGCTCTGATATATAGGGTTATATGATAGAGGGAAGGAACGGAGGTCCGTGATATATAGGGTTATATGTTAGAGAAGCTGAGCTCTGATATATAGGGTTATATGATAGAGGAGAGGAGCTGTGCTCTGTGATATATAGGGTTATATGATAGAGAGAGAAGATGACTTGGATATTTGGGTTTTTTAATGAACAGGAGGGGAAGCTGAGCTCTGTGATATATAGGGTTATATGATAGAGGAGCTGAGGTCTGTGATATATAGGGTTATATGATAGAGGAAGAGAAGCTGAACTCTGGGATACGTAGGGTTATTTGATAGAGGAGAGAAGCTGAGCTCTGTGATATATAGGGTTATATGATAGAGGAGAGAAGCTGAGCCTGTGATATATAGGGTTATATGATAGAGGAGAGAAGCTGAGCTCTGTGATATATAGGGTTATATGATAGAGGAGAGAAGCTGAGCTCTGTGATATATAGGGTTATATGATTTGTTGCAGGATTTCTGAGACACCATAGAAGTCCCGACTACTCCACTCACACACAGTGAACGACAGCTTTTCCTGTTTCATTGTGTATACAGACCAATCACTATGTGGGCGGAGTCAGCAGTAGTTTCACTTTCATTTTCAGTATTTTCTCTGCTCCAAATCATATAAACCTATCAGTCACAGAGCTCCTCTCCTCTATTACATCCTGCGCTCAGATGGGGGTCACACAAATTACCCGACAGGTTCCCTTCAGGGGCAGATGGACAGGGGTGGTCTTCATAAAGACTGAGAATTGATAGCCTATACCCACTGTAACACTAAACACGTGGATTATTATACAAGCGTGGTTGCTCTTTCATGTGCCGTCCTCACTCTTATGAGCTATGGGTCAAGGATCAGGGCTGCAGATCTTCAGATCCATCCCGTCTTCCTATGGAAGTGGAGTCGGTCATGTGAAGAGGACGGCACATCGCGCACAGTGGTTTAGGACCTCCCTGTACATATATTAGTCCCATTCTGTAGGTTGGTACAGTAGGGAGGCTTGTAGTGGCCTCGGTCTTCTCTCCGCATGTGCTTTAGTAAATGGTGGTTGAGCAGCACAGGGGGATATCCTTGGGATCACTGCTCCCTTGCCTGTCACAAATCAATAGAGCGTTATACACTTCAGGAGCTTCTGCATGTGCAAGTCATAAAATGCTTCAGTGAGGTCTGTCAAGACCCCAGACACATAACTCATTCAGTCATACAGTTCCTGTCCCAGAGGACATGGGCATCAGTACGAATTCCTACACCCACCGGTGCTTGTCCCATCCCAGGAACCTGGCCAGAATCATTTGCTATCATTTAGGCCGACGCCAGACATCATGTAACCATCCTATCATATCGTGTTAAGAAGCCTTAAAGGGGTGGTCTCACTACAACCTTACTGGCTTCTACTGGCCTGCAGCGATGAGCTACTGAGGTCATCAGGTCTGTAGCTATAGAAACCAGTGCTGGCAGCCTATCAGGAGAGATCAAACAGGTCTGTAGCTATAGCGACCAGTGCTGGCAGCCTGTCAGGAGAGAGTAAACAGTTCTGTAGCTATAGCGACCTGAGGAGCTGCTGCAGCCCATACAAGAGGGGATATCTAGGAATAGGTAGGAACTTGAGGAGAATCACTAATTATGGCGACTTATCCTTTTGTCATTGTCATTTATACGTATAACTATATATAATATACTACTGAACGTGTTTGAATGTATACCTCCTGAATCATTATCTGGACACAGCTGAATGTATCATATGTATAGTTGCTATTGCCGATTCCCCCTTTGAAATTGTATACTCTTAACTTTGAAGTACTGTATATGCCACTGTAGAACATGTGAGAATGTTGGTTTTTGTCTTTTTGTGTCTATTTGGAAAATTCTAAAATAAAGCCTTATAAAAAAAAAAAAAAAAAAAAAAAAAAAAAGGAATAGGTAGGACACTGTTAATGGACACATATTCAAAAGTGACTTATTTTTGCAAGATCTTTCATATAACAAGCAATCCTTGTAGCGAGACAACCCCTTTAAGGGGGCGTTTTGGGTTACGATTTTGGATCCGTGTTGGATCTGAAAATCGCATCCAAAAACGCTGCAGTGATCGGATCCAACACGTATCCAAGGTGCAGCTGTGTTTGGCTGCAGCAGGCTCGCACCCTATAGTTTATTATAGGGCTCCTGCTGCGTCTTTGGCTATGTTCACACGGCTAATTTTGGAATGCATCTCGGCCCGTATTTCGCGAAATACGGGGCGAGATAAGTCCCAGGCATTACGGTAATCCACAGTTCTCATAGAGAACTATGGATTACGTCTCCTCTCCCTGCTGGCACAATACAGCGAGCGGGGAGATAAGTGACATTTCAATTATTCACGGCGTATACGCTCCGAGAATAATGAATGTCTATGGGGCCGGCAGGCTGCTGCCCCCCCCTCCCTCACCCGTCCCGCCCCCGAGCACACAGCGTAATTGCGGGGCGAAACACATCCCGCAATTAAGCCGTGTGAACATAGCCTTTCGGACCAAGAATTGACATGTGAATTCTTGGGACGGATCCGAAAGACGGAGTGAGACACGCAAAGGAGATCACTCATGTGAACGCCGATGCGTGTTTCACGTTAAAAGCAATGTAAAGTCACATTGCTATTTATCAGATAGGTGTTTGGGTCCGTTTAGGGTCCGAAAGACTGATCCAATCACGTATCTAAAAGCGTATGTTCACACAGACCCAACAGCCGTGTGAACATACCCTTACACAGTCTGTGCATGAATTCCCACATACCTAATCATGGTACTGATCATATACCGTCATAGCACACTAAAGGTGCCCCACAGACATTGCATTATTGTGTGTGGAGCGTTGGGGGGGGGGGGGTTCAGACCTTTCTGTGATGGCAGAAGTTGGGCAAATGAGGAAGCCACAGGCAGGTGTGATTTATAGCCCGACAGCCATTGACAACACATTCTTAAAGGGGTTGTCTCACTACAAGGTTTGCTTTTTATGTTAAAGATCTTGCAAAAACAAGTCACTTTGCAATATGTGTCCATTAACAGTATCCTACCTATTCTGAGATATCCCCTCTTGTATGGGCTGCATCAGCTCCTCAGGTCACTATAGCTACAGACCTGTTTGATCTCTCCTGATAGGCTGCCGCACTGGTTGCTATAGCTACAGACCTGTTATCCTCAGCAGCTCCTCACTGCAGGACAGTAGTAGCCAGTAAACACCCCTGAATTCAAAAATGAAACTGAGAAAATAGGACTGAGGAAAGATGAATTGATGTAGTGAGACAACCCCTTTAAGAATGGCAGAGTTGGGAGCAATAGGCGTCAGACATGCATTCAGCTTACATACACTACTCACAAAAAGTTTGGGATATTTTGCTTGTGGTTGAAACTTCAGGACGAACATAAAATTTCTTGAACAATTTTTAAATGCACTAAATGAGATCTCTTAGCTTTAGATGCACGTGTCCAACTGTTCAGTGTTTTAGTACATTTTGCACAACTTGATGATTTCTAACAAGGAGCTTAAAGGGGTTGTCTCGCTACAATGATTGGGTTTTAATTAAAATATCTTTAAAAAAAACAAGCAGCTTTGCAATATATGTTCATTACAAAATGTCCTACTGATTTTGAGTTATCCCTGGTAGTAGGAGTGCATCAGCTCCTCAAATCCCTATAGCAGCCGACCTGTTGATTTTTATCTCACTGGCTGTCAGTGCTGGTGACTCATCAGCTTCTCAATACAGGTCAGAGCACAGAGCCCCTCCTGCACAGTATGAGGCCACTTGTGATGCTTCTGTAGGGGAGAGGGAGGGCTTCTGTGTCGGTGTAGCTGTGCTGCCTGGATTAACCCTGTGTGTGCCTGCTCCCTCCTGCTCTCTACACAGATTGAGGAGAGCAGAGGTGAGGCTGATCTGTGGTCAGTACGATGTGACAGCAGTGAAGTGTGTTACTATAATCATGATGTGTCTGTGGAGCTCTGACTATACTAATAGAACAGATCAGGGGGCATGTGAACGGTTCATATCCCTCCCTGCTCTGCTGTATTAGCGACACATCGTGATTATAGTAACACACTTCACAGCTGCCCTGTGTCTGTTCTGACAGGGTTTGTTTGTTGTTGCTTGAGATGTGGAGATTTGTATGCTAAGCAGGGGGTGTAGGAACACTTACATCCCCCCTGCTCTGCTATTAGCATACACAGCTTCACAGACCAAATCGCGCCCAGTTTATGGGAAACCGTGTTAATATTCACACGAACCCGCGGCTTTAGGGCCGTGGCCTTGCCGCGCGTGTTTGAGAACTCTCCTGTCAATTCTTGACAGGGAGTCCTCAGCACGGCGGCCGCGCGGTGTTGCCGCGGGTGTGCGGCTGGCGGCGCGGTTTCCCCCCGCCTACTAATTTGCATGGGGGAAAACCCTCGCCACAAGCCGTGCCCCAAACCACGCCCCACTTGCACCGCGACCCCACCCAGCGACCTGCGGCCAAATCCGTCGTGTGAATGAGGCCTTAAGGGAAGTGAGAGGCAACCAAGTGTCACATCAGACCATTTTAAACTGTTTAGCACTGTGTGATACACTGTTTGGGCCGGGAAGCATCTACGCTGGGCGAGGGACCAGTGCTCCTCAGTGCTCTTCAGTGATGAAAGTTGATTCACTCTGAGCAGAAATTATGTCCGCCAATGATACTGGAAACATCAAGGAGAGCGCTGAGTATCAGACACTGTGGTCACCAGACAAGTCTTTGGTGGTGGTGTTAGGCTAAGTTCACATGGCTAATTGCAGGGCGTACAGTACGCCCCGCAATTACGCCGGGACCTCTGGAGCTCGTGCCGATCGGCGCGTACCCCCGCTGGGGGAGGTGGGGGTCGGCAGCCGGCCGGTAACCCCCTAGAAGACCTGTGGGATTATCTGAGTCGCCGTGTAGAAGCTTGGGATCCTAAACCTCAATGACGTGAGGCGCGCCCTTCAAGAGGAGCAGGATGCCATGCCTCAGCGATCAGTAACTCGACTTGTGAGCAGCGGAGACATCACTGTCAAGCTGTAATTGATGCTTGAGGCCACATGACACATTACTGAGACATTGACATTTCTGATGTTGGCTTTTGTTTCATTACATTGTTTGAGATGAGAAAATCAACACTACAAGCTAAGACTTAAATGGCCGACTTTCAGGATGAAACATCACTGTAGCATGAAATTTTCCATGAAAGTTTTCAGTAAATTTCATCTGAAAGCCAAGTATCCCTAACTTTTTGTGATTAGTGTATGTTCTAAGTCTAGGGTGGACATTAATGGCAGCTGAGTGTAAACACAGCCCAAGGACATCGCCAATTTTGAAGTGCAAAATGTGTCTTTTTACCTGTTACCGGTTATCTTTTTTTGCATAACAAGTTGCAATTCTTTTAAATATCACAAAGTACAGGCAGTCCTCGACTTACATCTGTCCCTTAGTTACAAACAGAGACTTAGGTGGCATGCCGGCACTTGTAGTTCCATGTTCCACAGCAGATGATAGCTGTGGAACGACAAGTTCCAGCATGCCACAGCAGTACATGAGGTGAAATCTACTTAACGGGGGGTACAGACCGCAAAACAAATGTAAAAACCCTTCCCTGCACTAACCAAAACGGAGAAAAAAAACCTTTGTGCTGGAGTTAACGTTAATAAATCTACCAGTTCCGACTTACATACAAATTCAACTTAAAAACAAACCCACAGTCCCTATCCTGTTCGTAACCTGGGGACTGCCTGTATACATAAAGCAAGTATCAAACTCAAGGCCCTTGGGCTGAATCTGGCTCACCAACTTATTTCATGTGGCCCACATGAGCTTAGACAGAACAAACATGGATGGGCATGGTCTCAGAAGGAAAGGCTTTCCACTTTTCCCAGAAGGTGCAACCAGCACTTGGCAGAGGCAGCGACACTGGCACCATCTTGGATTCGAGTCTCCAGCATGCACTCCCCCTCCGTTCTGTTCAGCAGCTTACAGGTGGAGGCACTGCTCCGATACCCTACCCAAGCACCATAGTCGCTCTCCAATAGCCCTTTGAAGGCAACCAAAATGCTTATGTGTCCCTCAGCGAAAATAAGTTTGATATGAAGTAATGGAAAACTGTGGGGGGCTGGAAGTACAATTAAAAAAAAAAAAAAAAAAAAACACACAATTCTGCATTTTTTGTGGTTTTGTTTCTTGAGTCTCAGTTTTACAGCGTTTACCACACGGCACAAGTAACACGTTCATTTTATTCTGGAGGTCGGTACAATTCTGGCAATACAAAATTGATATGGATATACAGATTTTTCTTATGTTTTTCCAATTTTACATTTGGTTTAATGTCACCATATTTTGAAAGCCAAAACCGGTGTCGGGGCTTTTTTTTGTAAGCAGAGTTGACATTTTAACTTGCACCGTTTGGGGTACATAAGACTTACTGATCACTTAATTCCATATTTCCTTAAGTAGGATGAACAGAAAAGTAATTCTGCCATTTTTTTTATTTTTCCAGTGTCCACTGTGGGTTAAACATGATAATTTTACTGCATGGATCATTATGGGCAGAGTGATATGAATCAATAACATTTTTAATTGGTTTTTCTTTAAAATATCTTTTAACATTTTATATAACATTTTTAAGTCTCACTAAGAGACTTCTCCATGTAACAGATTACTGGAATAATACACTGCAATACATTTCTAGTGCGGTGTATTATGCTCGGCAGCATAGCACTGACAGGTATGCTATAAGACATAAGATATCCTATAGCAAACCAGGGGGCCTTTATTAGACTCCCAAATTCCGTGGCAACTCGTTAGCACCCCTCAATCGCATCAAAAGGGGGGTCCTGGTGGAGAGAGGTGACAAAGAAAGCCCCTTCCCTTAATAAAACAACTTAGATACCTTGGTCACTGTTGAACATGACATATAAAAAGGTTAAACAGCCAGGATCAGAGTGATCCCATCTCCTGAGCTTGCACCATTATGCTGTAGATGTACCACACAATGCATTATAAGGCTCTGTGCACACTGCATTCCAGCCCTTCATCGGAGGTTTAAAAGTCTGGGAGATCTTCCTACCAGGGCTGAGGAGTCGGTGCCCATTTTGGTGGCATTGGAGTCATTAGAAAATGGACCGACCCAAAATATATAATCAGTTGGTCCAGTTAGTTCAATGTGCGGCCAGGAGCAAGAGGAATTGGGTCCGGCCAGTGCTACTGCTCCAATATCTTCAGCCTCATCACATGAGGAGTTTAACTTTGAAAATTATTTGGATGATATGGAGCAGGCAAAGCGTTGCCACAGGGAAAAAGTTTCCACTCATAGCAAACAGATTGATGAGATTTCAGCAAACTTTTTTACTTACTCTCAAAGAAGTAGAAGAGTTTAACCGTTCATCAGAACTGACTGTGGCTGAGGCAATTCCTTTATACCCTGACATTGTTAGAGATGATGCCCATGTGGTCATCGCTTTGCCCCCAACCCAAGTTAGTGTAGAGAGGCCGTTCTCCAGCCTGGAAATAATGAGATCAGATGTGAGGTCATCTATGAAGAAGGATCTGATGGGGGTGACATTATTTCTCAGAATAAATTCATAGACTCCACAAATGTTATTCAGGAAGTTTCTGTTGAACACGTTTTTTTTCCCCACTTACTGCAGCGTTTTGCATATTTACAATTTATTAAAGTTTTTGTGTTCTAAAGTCGTATCCAATATAAAATATTTTACAGCGACAAGCAAAAGGGTAACAGTGTTTTGAACTTTTGACTTTCAGGCTCCATATCTCACCATCCATGTGATTCTCCCATCATTTTATAGACAATCATCTTGGTTATCTCATAGCTACATCTGACCTGCAACTATTTAGCATCTGCTTAGTTCTGCAGATTCTTGTCATGTAACTGCATTGTTACGGTTTTGCTTCTTGTAAACTACAAATTACAACCTGTTCTCACATTCCTTAATAGCTCAGGGTGTTATTAGGCTGATTCCCAAGTGAAAGGTCACTGGTTCAAACAGCCATGAAGAAAATTTCTCAAGAAAAGAGAAGCAGCATCATCCAGATCATCGAGATCGGTCTTTGGGCCAAGAAAATTGGGCCAAACAGCATCTTCCTTTCCAAATGTACCGTGTTTCCCCGAAAATAAGACGGTGTCTTATATTAATTTTTTCTCCTAAAGACGAGCTAAGACTTAGTTTTAGGGGAGGTTTTTTTTTTTTCTATGAACAATAATTCACATTTATTGTTGAACAAAACATCAACATGTATTAATATACTGTAGTGATTTCGTCACAAACATCAGCATAAGCAGCAAACTCTGAATTGCATTAAAAAAAAATGCACTAGGTCTTATTTTCGGGGGTGTCTTATTTTTGGGGAAACAGGGTAACAAATATAAGTCTCTCAGTGGAGGGATAGCGACCAGCCTATTACATTAAGATCTTTAGTTGCCTCGTTAACCTGATTTAAGCCCTCATAGCGCGGCAGGCTCCACATTTTACTTTCGGCAGTCAGGAAAGCTTCCTTCCTGACAGGAGTCTGAACGTCAGAGGAGAGGATCAACAATGGAATGTGCCTCGCTTGTCCTGTTTACTGTAAGTGCCGATGCCAGGAAACCGAGACTCCAGGCGTAAAGCCAAAATCATGGCCCTAAGTACTTCACGGTTAGATTAGCCGTAAATATTCTCTACTACCTGTCAAAACTGGAACCACAGCACTTGACAGTAGATCAGGGTGGCCGGGTCATCATATTGGCCTCTACTCACTATTTTCATACCTCAAACACAAAGCTGACTTTTTCTAGAAACTTGTGCGAGGGGTTTTCCAGTGCTGATGACCTATGGTTAGTAGATGCTGTACCTGGTATTACAGGTCTCCTCTCAGTATATACCAGGCACGGGCAATTCAAAATGTGCAGAGCTGTGCCTGGAGATCAGTGAACTGGCCACAGTGCTCACCACAACGCCCCAGCCCTCTCATTCAGCTGATCAGTAATGGTGCCAGGAGTCAGACCCCCACCTATTTGATACAGATTTTTTTAATTTTTTTTTTTTTTTTTTTTAAGTACGTGCTCTTAACCCAAATACATAAAAAGTGCAACAGTGTCACACAGAAAAGTGTACAAATATGAGATCCATAACAGACCCACTCTCAAAAGATAGACCCCCCTGGACCTTACATCCTGATCCCGGACCAGTGAGCTGCAAGTCCGGGTACTCCCTGGAGCGGAGAGCCTTTACGCACTGCTCCACAGAAGCCTGCAATTGTGTGTGCATCCAGAAGACGCACATACAGTTAATCCCAGGCGCCGCCGCCATTGCCGGTTGCCAAGGTCCCAAGCCAATAGCTTAGCGGTATCAATTTGGGACCTTAACGGTCGGCGATGGCACCGGGAACTACCGAGTTGTGTGTAATGTCGGGAAATCTCACATGGGTCCGAGCTAGTTAGAGGGCTGGATGTGGCCTGCAGGCCGTACAACGCTGTAATAGGGAGCATTTAAAGGGGTTTTGCCAGGACGTGCCTTATCTACTAAGAAGCAAATGTAAACAAGCCACGCTGAGCTAAAAGAGAGAGAGATACACAGCCAGAGCACAGAGCCGTGCATAAGGGACCGTGTGAAATGTTCACTCAAATAATTAAACTACAACTAGTGGATTCTGTATACAAAAGACAACATATTTCTACCTGGTGCCTTGAAAGCTTCTTCAGCTCCCTCTCATCAGATAAGTGGGCGCTCTGCGGCCCGGCCAGCAGCTTTTGTCAGGTCATATCTAATAGAAGCTTTTAACCCCTTAACGACTGCCCAGTGACTTTTGGCGTCAGCTGGTGCGGGTCGTTCGTCTACAGCGACGTCTTTTGGTGTTGCTGTAAACTGCGCGGGGATCGGGGCTGTGCTACACAGCCCCGATCCCAGAGCAAGTCCTGCGAACACCGGGGTGCGGAGGAAACCTCCGCAACCCGGTGCTTTAACCCTTTGATTGCGGCGGTGCGTTACCACAGCGCAATCAAAGGGTTTCCCCTGCTCTGTCGGGTGATCGGAACACCCGGTCACCCGACAGAGCCCAGGGAACTGCTACACAGTCAGCCCTGGGGACCTAGAGTAGCCCCATAGCTGTCTGTGTAACAAGCCAGTGATCAGGCCAGCCTGTGTGCTGTCCTGATCACTGCCTGTGTCAGACTGACACAGATTATAATGTATTAGCATATATGAATATGCTATTACATTACTAAGTGTAAAAAAAAAAAAAAAAAAAAAAAAAAAAAAGTTCTCCCTTCATGGGATTTAAAAAAAAAAAAAAAAAAGTGTAAAAAAATAAATAAAATAAAAATCAATATTTAATAAAAAATAATTGTGTATAAATTACACACAAAAAAACCTACACATTTTAGGTATCCACATGACCATAATAACCTGTAGAATTAATCTAACAAGTTTATTACGTGTTAAATATGAACGATGTAAAAAAAAAAAAAATGTAAAAAAAATGTAAAAAACATCCTAACAAATTCTGCAATTATTTATAAGTGAACTTAAACTATTCCCCCATAAAGTTAAACTTGTCTCTAATAAAAAGAGACCTCATCCAACTGCGTCATTGACAAAATAAAAAAAGTTACAACTGTTAAAAAGCAAAGAGGCAAAAACTAAAAAAAAAAAAAAAAAACGTTCTGGTCCTTAACTACGTGTCAGGCCGGGGAGTTAAGGGGTTAAGTAACTAAGGGCAGATAAAGCAGCCTGTAGCTCTCTCAGGCTGCAATTTTTGTAATGACGTATATTTAGAAAAGTGATTAAATACCCATTTTGGAGGATCCCATGTCAACATTACATCGTGGCAAAACCCCTTTAAGGGTGCTTTGACATAGTGCATTTTTGATGCGTTTTTTTGTGCAAGAAGGCACAGCAATTAATGCTGTACATTGCTACACAAACAAAAAAAAAACAAAAAAGAAATCGCAGCAGAAATTGCGATTTTTACTGTGATTTTTGTGCAGCAATGTACAGCATTAATTGCTGTGTCTTCCTGCACAAAAACACATTAAAAAAACACATCAAAAATGTGAAATGTGAAAGCACCCTAAGGCTATGTTCACACGGCTTAACTGCGGGACGTAATTACGCCGTGTGGACGGGGGCGGGGAAGTGAGTGGGGGGCCGGCACTTCGCCGGCCCATTGACTTGAATTGCCAGCGGCGCGTATACGCCGAAAGTAATTCATATGTCAATTACTCCCCGGCGGATTCGCGGCGGGAAGGGACGTAATCCATAGTTCTCTATGAGAACTTTGAATTACCGTAATGAATGGGCCGTTTTCGGCCCGTAATTGGCGCACTTCAGCGCGTAATTACGGACCGAAATACGCGCCATTTTAAGCCGTGTGAACATGGCCTAAGGATGTAATGAGTTGGGTCATGTGAGGAGTCCGCTACCTGCTTGGCAGGTGTCGGTTGTTAGTTACAGCCGACACCCACAATAAGTAAGGGTGCTTTCACACAGTGCGGTTTTTGTGCGTTTTTTTTGGATGTGTTTTTTGCGCAACAATTTATAGCATTAATTGTTGGGCCTTCCTGCACAAAAAGCGCATCCAAAAAAACGCATCAAAAACCGCACTGTGTGAAAGCACCCTAACAAGGATTGGAGACAATTCATATTCTGGCCATTTAACCACAGCGACCACAGTAGATCACAGCATCTAAGGTAGGTCCACATAGCAAAGTGAAAAACCCCTCCAAGATCCGACGGCATTTTCACTTTTCTGAACTGCGCTGCACCAGTTTTCTTGCACACAAACCAGCGGTCGGATTTCGGATTCCCGGCGGTCCGGTACTTTAGGGCTAAAGGAATTTGACGTTGTTCCCATGAAACATAGAACATGTTCTATAGTCCGCCAGACATTTTTCGTTGTTGGTTTCCCTCAGACTACAGCACAGATTTTCTATTGAAGCCTGCACAGTACAGGTTACGGTTGGTTTTTCAGCAGATTCATAATACTGAATCCACTGAAAAAACAACCAAAATCCTGTGCTGTGTAGACAAACCCTAATGGTACTTTCACATGATGTATTGCGGAGCGTACAGTACATACGCACGTACTCCCATTGACATTCATAACTCGCGGTGCCTATTCGCCGAGAATAATTGACATGCCGCTTATCTCCCCGCGCGTACAAGGCGATTGTAGTGTACGCGCGGGGTGACGAGGCATGAGAACTATGGATTACCATAATTTCGGCGCGTATCTCGCCCGTATTAGAGCGCAAATATGTGGTGAAATGCGCATGGAAATTACGCCGTGTGAACATACCCTAAGTGTTAACAAAATGCTGCAGCATTCTCTTCCTCAGTCTGATTTTTCCATCCCACATGGCAACATTCAGTGGTCTTGGGAGCCAGGGGACTAATAAAGACCCCATGTCTGCCTTAGTTACACTCCTGTTACACCCTGCCACAGGCACGTGCAATATATAACAGATCACTGAAATGACTAACTTGTACTAGCCATAAAGTGCATGTATGTTCTTGTTCCTTAGGCTGGGTTCACACGGCTTATTTGCGGGGCGTAATTACGCCCTGCAATTAAGTCGTGTGGACGGGGGCGGGGGGGGCGGCACCTCGCCGGCCCATAGACATTCATTACCAGCGGCGCGTATACACCGCTGGTAATTCACATGTCACATATCTCCCCCCGCGGCGGATTCGCTGAGCGGGGAGAGGAGACGTAATCCATAGTTCTCTATGAGACCTGTGGATTACTGTAGTGATTGGGACGGATTCCAGCCGTATATACACACACTTTTTTTAAAAACTTTAAAAAATGCACTTTTCTTAATTTCACTGTGCAAAGATTTTTTTGTGGTTCCGGGACATATTACATCATACATTAAAGGGTAACATTAAAAATACAACTTTTATTTTTATTTGTGCGCTTGACAAGTGCTCATGGCAGGTGTGAAAAAAATGTAAATATTAGTCAAAGTGTTAAGACAGCGTTTTTAAAAAAAAAAAAAAAATGATATGCTATAAGGCTATGTCTATACATGGCTGTTTTTTCAGCAGATTCAGTATTTTGAATCTGCCGAAAACCTGACCGTACTGCGCAATGTGTAGCCAGCAACATAAAATCCATGCCATAGTCTACACAGCACGTATTCTTTACGGAGGGTTTCCAAAACCTAAAACCGTCTGGAGAAATATAGAACATGTTGTGTATCGTGCCGGACCGCCGTTGGGTTCCCGGAGCCTCAATCTACCGGGCCGTAGGGAATCTGAAAACCAGTGATGCGGCGCGGCCCAGCGATGTGTAAATGCTGCCGGATTTTGGGTGGTATTTTCAAATTGCTGTGTAGACCTAACCTGTCCGAGATGGGAAAACAAAAAACAAAGAAAATGTGATCCGCTTGGGCTTGTACTCTATCCCTGAGCCCCCCCTGTACCCAACGCACTGCATCCATTACTTCTTAATCTGCAGCAAATGAAGTACAAGAGTAAACACAGGCCCAATATGTAACTTCATGATAATCTCACGTCAAACTTCCTGTAAATAATTGCCTACCTTTCACATCTTGTGTTAGAAGATTGCCGAGCCCTAATCTTACAGTGAAGGACACTTTTATTACTTGGCAAACACGTTATCTACTATTAACATTAACTTCTACATGTGGCACTTCTGACACCCAACTCCGTGTATACATAGTGGAGGCACAAGACATTTACTGTGGATTCGCTAATAGGAAAGAAACAGACCAATTACAAACCATATATTCAGCAAATATCAAATTATTAGGAGGTAATCACCTTTACCTGTAATTTTGATCACACAAAGGGAACTCTAAAGGTATGTTCACACGGCATCTTATGGCACGTTCCAGTGCAAGACGCCGTGCGTTTAGAAGAGCGTGCTGATCAGCGCATATACGCCGGAAAGAAGAGACATGTCACTTCTTTCTGCCGGCATTCAATACGTGTCGGGAAGAGGGCAGGTAATCATAGCTCTTTGAACATAGCCGTGTGAACATAGCCTAAGGGCACCAGTACCGGTGAAGACAAATCAGACATGCGCTGCACAAAGATGAAATAGACAAACCTTTTTGAAACACCTGGTGCGAGGACTACAAACCTTAGATACTAGAGGCATCAAAATGCAATACGAAGTCTAGTTTCACTGTCTTTCCCTACTTTTAGTCATGAATAGGTCTGGAGATCACCAGATGCAGTCACAATGTTGACTGCCCTGAAAAGATGTTCCCATCTAAAACATTTATAGTGCTAATATATATATCTGACAGGTGAAGGTTCCACCCACAACCAAGCCTCATGCCTAGTGCCCCACTACACAAGCCTACTCTGTGCCTGCCAGCCCAAAAAAACTCAGGCTCTTGCAACTCTAAGGCCATGTCCCCAGTGCATGGGTTTTCCGCCCGGCGGCAAAACCTTGAGCATGTTCATTCTTCCGTCTGGTTTCCGGACGGAATCTGAACACCTCAATGGGAGGGGGGAGGGCTGTTCTCCGCTCATCGCAGACAAAAGTCGTCCCCCCCAGCGGCCGGCGAACCGGCCGGTATTCTCCCTTGCCGTGGGAACATACCCTAAGGCCATGTCCACACGGCTTAAAACTGAACGTATTTCAGTCCGTAACTCAGTCCGTAGTGCGCGAATTACGGCTGGAATACGTCACAGTCATTACGGTAATCCACAGTTCTCATAGAGAACTATGGATTCCGTCTCCTCTCCCTGCTCGGCGAATACGCCGAGTGGGGAGATAAGCGACATGTGAATGTGTAATACAAGTCTATGGGCCGGCGAGGTGCGGGCCCCCCCGCTCCCGCTCCCGCCACATGGCGTAATTGCGGGGCGTAATTACATCCCGCAGTTAAGCCGTGTGAACATAGCCTTAGGGTGCTTTCACACAGTGCGTTTTTGATGCGTTTTTTCAATGCGTTTTTTGTCCAGGAAGGCACAGCAATTAATGCAGTACATTGCTGCACAAAAATCGCGGTAAATTTGCGGTAATTACTGCAATTTTACCGCAAATTTTGCCGCGATTTTTGTGATGTACTGCATTAATTGCTGTGCCTTCCTGGACAAAAAACGCATTGAAAAAACGCATCAAAAACGCACTGTGTGAAAGCACCCTAAGGCTATGTTCACACGGTGTAATTGCAGCGCGTACAGTACGGCCGCAATTAAAGCAGGTGCTTTGGGAGTCACGCCAATACGCGCGTACTCCCACGGCGGAGGGGGGCGGCAGCCCGCCATCCCCATTGACAGTCATTACTCGCTGCGCATATTCGCCGCAAATAATTGACATGTCACTTATCTCCCTGCGCGTACAGCACAAGCGTATTGTAGGAGCGAGGACAGGAGAGCGTAATCCATAGTTCTCCATTAGAACAATGGATTACCATAATTTCAGTACGCCGCGAAATACATGGCAAAATGTGCTCCAAAACAAGCCGTGTGAACATACCCTAAAGGCGTGTTGGGTCGGTGTAACATACGCTTTTATATGCATGTTTGGATCCATCTGTCGGACTCTAAATGGACCCAAACACGCATCTAACAAATAGTGTGATTTTACATTGCTTTTAATATGAAACACGCATCTGCGTTCACACGAGTGATCACCGATCCGTTGTCTCACTGCGGCTTTTGGATCCGTTGCAAGAACTGACATGTCAATTCTTGGTCCGAAAGAGCAGCAGGAGCCCCATTATAAACTATAGGATGCGATCCTGCTGCAGCCAAACCCACAACTGTGTGTTGGATATGTGTTGAATCCGTTAAGGCCATGTTCACACGGCTTAAAATGGGACGTATTTCAGTCCATAATTACGCGCCGTAGTGCGCGAATTACGGCTGGAATACGTCCCAGTCATTACGGTAATCCACAGTTCTCATAGAGAACTATGGATTATGTCTTCTCTCCCTGCTCGGCGAATCCGCCGCGGGGGGAGATAAGTGACATGTCATTTACTAGCGGTGTACAGTATACGCGCCACTAGTAATGATAGTCTATGGGCCGGCGAGGTACCGGCCCCCTGCTCCCGCCCCCATGCCGTAATTACGCCCCGCAAGTAAGCCGTGTGAACATAGCCTTAGGGTCCAATCGCCGCTGCGTTTTTGGATGCAATTTTTGGATCCAAAAACGCCGTGTGAACATACCCTAATAAAAAAAAACTCAAGAATCCCTGCTGGCCCAAACGGTGCCACACTTCTTGTGTCAAAATCAGAAATTTGTTTTGAGTGAGACACAATAATCACCATGGCCGCTGACATACTAAAGACAATGTCTGACATGAGACAACGTTTGAAGGGGTTAATATCCTTATCACGTATTAGGCCATTTTTAAAACTTGCAGGAAAAACATAGCACACTATAGAGTTCAGGCACGGGGAAGGCCTCACAGCTCCTCTTCAGGCTGGGCTCACACAGGCTGGTTGTTGCAGACTTTTCATATTTGAAGCAAGTTGTACCTGTTCCGGGAATACAGCAAAATGGATCTATTTTAAGCAAAGGGTAATTTTGGCAGCCAAACTGCATGTGTTTCTATCCCTGTATTAACGCAATGTGTGAATCCAGGCTTAAACTGCACTGCTCTGCGCTACTATTGGCCAGACTGTCACAATACTGAAATCAGGGCTGTGGAGTCGGAGTCGTCATAAAAGGGACCGACTCCCAAAATATATAATAAGTTGGTTCAGTTAGTTTGATGCAATGAGAAAAGCAAGAGGAATTAGGTCTGGCCAGTGCTCCTGCTTCCATATCTTCACCCTCATCACATGAGGAGTGTAATTGAGGACATGGAGCAGGCAAAGCGCTGCCCCAGGGGAAAGATTCTGCTCCTACGGCAAACAGATTCCAGTAAAATTTTTCACCTGCTTTCAAAGAAGTAGAAGAGTTCACCATTCATCAAAACTGACTGTGGCTGAGGCAATTCCTTTATACCCTGACATTGTTAGAGATGTTGCCCCTGTGGTCACCGCTTTGCCCCCAACCCAAGTTAGTGTAGAGAGGCCATTCTCTAGCCTGGAAATAATGAGATCAGATGTGAGCTCATGTATGCAGGTTCTGATGGAGGCGATACTATTTCTCAGAACAAATTCAGAGACTCCACAAATGTTCCTGCAGTGTTTTGCATATTAACAATTTTTTGTGTCCTAAAGTCATATCCAATAAATATATTTACACTGACAAGCAAAATGGTAACAATGTTTTGAACTTGTGACTTTCAGGCTCCATATCTCACCATCCACTACAGCTTTGTGCATGAGGCTCCTGTAATTTTATACACAGTCGTCTTACCGATCTTATACATAAATTTGACTTGCAAGTATTTAGAATCTGCTTAGATCTGCAGATTCTTTCCTGTAACTGCATTGTTACTGTTTTGCTCCTAAAAATCAAAATGTTCGATTTTATTAATTTTTATTATTTTGTTAGTATTTGGGAAATCCACCTTTTGGTTTTCAGCTCTGCCTGAATCCTCCCGGGCTTTGGCTCAGATTCAAGCATATGTTGACCAAAATCTGATCCCCAGGTCTCTTCTACACATTCCCACTGTTGGTGCAGACTGGACTTGGATAGAAATACAGCTTTTTCTTCAACTCTACCCACAAGTGTTCAAAAGATCATAACATTGTTACCCTTTTGCTTGTCAGTGTCTGTTCTACCTAAATAGCTTGATTATTGTATCATAAGGTGATAAACAGCTTGATGTTGCCACTTTACTACAGTAAAGTTATCAGTTAAACATGCGCCGTGTATGAGGGAGTCAGGAGTCGGAGGTTTGGGAAATTGAGGAGTCGGGGCTTTGGCTTGCCGAATCCACAGCCCTGGTTACAATTGCTCCAGTTGTCATATTTGACTGGAAAAAATTGTGCCAGATCTGGTCCTGTGCTGTGATTTCCATTATAAATGATAAATGCACCGGAGGCAACGAAATCCCTCATTATGATTTACCTTTGATCACTGTCTTACACGTTATTTATAAAAAGTTGAGTCACTTTGTCCAGACTTTCCTCACCTCTCACTGATCCTGACTTACAGCCTGCATTATGATTTAGAGCTGCAGTAATACGTCAGCTGTCCAATGCTGGAAACAGTCATCAAACCTGTTGACAGACGTTCCTAGAAGCTCTGCGGAGCTCCTGAAATGCCATCCGCAGCCTACATCAGATTATTGTGCAATACCATCTAAGGAGAAGATTTCCCAGGATGCAGATCACTAGAGTTAGCACTGCAGCAGGTAATGATTGGCCATGGTGGTCATAAGATGTGCCATCATCTAAGGCAGTGCTTCCCAAAGGAGACAATACCCCCCTTTAGGGAGTTCTGGAACGACAGAGGGGAGCGGTGGAAGCTTCAGGTTCAAATGGAGGCGTTAAATAAAAATAGAGAGGGGGGGGGGGGGTGAAAGCATAAAAGAAGCCTAAAGAAAAACGTTCGATTTACATATTGTGTAACAGAGTTAAATGGGTTGTCTCACTACAAGGATTGCTGCTTTTTATGTTAAAGATCTTGCAAAAACAAGTCACTTTGCATTATATGTCCATTATCAGTATCCTACCTATTCCTAGATATCCCCTCTTGTTTGCGCTTCATCAGCTCCTCAGATCGCTATAGCTACAGACCTGTTTGTTCTATCCTGATAGGCTGACAGCGCCAGTTGCTGTAGCTACAGACCTGTTCAATCCCTCATGATAGGCTGCCGGCACTGGTTGCTATAGCTACAGACCTGGCTTCTACTGCAGCTTAGTAGATGCCAGTAAACACGACCCTGAATTCAAAGTGAGACAAGAAAACAGGATTGTGGTAACATGAATCAATGTAGTGAGACAACCCCTTTAAGAAGAGACTTCTGTCAGAAAGGTGCGTTTTTTGTTAAATCAATATTCCTGAAAAATATTTTTTTTCCTTTCTATATTTTTCTTTATTACTTTTCGCAGTCGTTTGCAAATAAAAATGGTATAAAAACTTACCCTTCACTAGCTGTAATAAGAAAGAGATAAAACTCCAGGATGGCAGGGTAAGCGAACTTCAGTTTAATGTAGCTCCTGCAACAAGTCCTTAGCTGCATGGAGGGTCACTACAAATAGTAGGGAATGACATGACTTGCTCTCTGGAGAGACCCAAGTAAAGATTACAATAGACAGTCAGGGCAGTGACAAAAGCATAATGAAAGGATAATGGGTTGATTTTGTGTGTGTTTTTGAGGGGGATGGGTATGTTTCAGCTTTCACCACACTTTTTAGGTCCTGCTGCTAACGCTTACCTCTCTCAGGCCCTTAGTAGACCTGGAAGAAACCCTCATTGCTGCTATCTGAACTCAAGAGGGCAGGCGAGGGTGAAATACGTGAACATGTCACTAGTTTTCTAAATATATTTCTAGAGGTGCTATTGACCTGAAATTTTCACCAGATGTCAGCAAGAACCCATCCAATGAAACCAAACTATAGGTGTCCATAATTTACGGGTATTAATTAGAAATGACATGGGGATAAAGTAATGAATATTTGTAGAAAAGAGGTGAAAAAGCAATGGAAAGTCATGACACCAGCTGATATCAGTAATTAGAAAGCAGTCCTGCCATTTACGGTGCGACTTTGGTGCATTTTTGTGTAGAAATGATAGCATTACTTTTGGGAAATTGAGGAGTCAGAGTCGGGGCTTTGGCTTGCCGACTCCACAGCCCTGGTGGGCCTTGAAGACTTGAGTTGAGAAACACTGGTATAACTTTTATTAACACCCACTATAGGTAGGACTTTAATCTCCTGGGTTTTCAATGAAAAAAACGTCCGGCGCTTTCCATAGACTCCTGTAGTAAATTTGCTGCCCTGCTCTGGCATTTTCTGCAAAAGACGACTAATGAAAAAAAAAAAAAAAAACGTTCAGTGTAGACAGCGGGACGTTTTTACTATAGAAGTCTATGGGACATCTTTACAGTCGTTTTTTTCAGCGTTTTTAGAAAACAAAAAACGTCCGTTTTTCTGTGCAGTGGAGACCGAGCCGTATTGTATTTTAAGATGCATTTGTTAAAAAAACAAGGATTAAAAATTATGCATCCCTCACCTTCCTTTCAATCATGTTTAAAAAGCAGGAAGTGGTGCCGTTTCGTTAGGCTAGGTCCACACTGCATTGGACAAAAAAAGACTTATGGTAGTGTCCCTTTAAGAAGAGCTTTTCCAACTCCATTTTACACTCATTCAGCTTAGGCTTGGTCTACATGGCAGTGGACTAAAAACTTCCTGAAAACCAAATCCTAAAAAACATTCATAAAACTGAGTTTTTGTCCACTGCCTGTTAAAAGCTGTTGAAAAAACGTCCGTATTTTGGCGCGTTTCGCATTTTTTGGGCACATTTTTGTGGCTTTATTTTTTTGGGCAGTGATGCACAGCATTCGATTTGATGTGTATTTCTGCAAAAAAAAAACGTGCCAAAAAAACGGACGGTGCTTTATATAGACGCCAATAGAAAAAAAAAATTCTTATCCTTAGGACACGACATCAATGTTTGATTGGTGGAGATCCGACTCCCGGGACCTGTGCCAGTCCACACAATGATGGGGTCTTTTGCTCCTGAGCCTGGCACTGCTTATCCTACTGATTTCATGGTCTATTCCTTACACCAGTTATAACATGTCAAACCCAAACAGCTGGGACAACAGCAAGTATTAAGAGACTTAAAGGTCGTCCGAGGACAGTACTGAGCTGTAACGTCAACTCAAACTGCAAGGTTCACTTAACAGACTACACAAAAATATTGATCACACAGGGTAACCGGACAGTCTGATCCCCAAGATCGGCAGTGAGGTCAAGGTGATATGGCCTGAACTTCTGGATCTCTTAGCTGAAGACACTTAAAGGGGTTTTGCCACCATGTAATGTTGACGTGGGAACCTCCAAAATGGGTATTAATCACTTTTCTAAATATATGCGATTACAAAAAGTGAAGACTCTGAGAACTATAGCATTTCTCAGTCCCCCTTAGTTACCCCAAAGCTTGCATTAGACACGACCGAGGAGCTGACAGGCCGCGCTTGCGTGAAACACTTCTTATCCGATGATAGGGAAAATGAATGAGCTTTTCAAGGGACTGGGGAGAGAGAGCAGTGTATGAGCCTGTGTCTTGCTGTATAGAGAATCAACAGTTGTAAAGTTATTATTTGGGTTAAGTTTTGAGACGCTTCCTTATTCCTCACTCTCTGCTCACCCCCTCCCTCTCAGCCCTGCAGCCGTCATGACTCAGCATGATTTGTTTATATTCTACTCCTGTGCTGATAAGGAGGTAAGGAACTCACGTCCTGGCAAAACCCCTTTAAATTCTCGTCTATGGCGAAAAGTTTTCAAACTGAAAAATGTTGTTTTTCACAAAGTCTACTGCTTCAGTGTTCTTAGATATTTTATTTGGATGTTTATAGGACAAACCAAAGGACCCTGAGTATGTTCACACGGTGTTTTGAATACTTTTTTCGGGTCCGAAAAACGTATTCAAAAGCGTTGCGTAAAACGCATCCAACACTCACCCAAAGTGTGCAGCGTGTTTGGATGCGGTTTTGGCTGCAGCAGGAACGCACCCTATGGTTTTAAATAGGGCGTCTGCTGCAGATCAAGAATTGACATGACAGTTCTTTGAACGGATCCGAAAGACGCATCAGAAAGTGGCAAGTAAACACGCATCGCGATCACTGGTCTGAATGCCGATGCGTGTTTTACATTGAAAATCACACTGCACATTATTAGATGCGTGTTTGGGTCCATTTAGGGTTCGAAACACGGATCCAAACACAGATCTTAAAATGGAGCCAATACGCCGTGTGAACATATCCTTGTAGGAAAAGCTTTTTTTGTAAGTGTTTAACAAATACAATTTATGCAAAGACCATGTTAACCCTTATTTTTCAAGACTTCTGCACTTACCTTTGGCATCAGTACTGTGGAGTCGGCAAGCCAAAGCCCCGACTCCCACTCCTCAATTTCCCAAACCTCCGACTCCCGACTCCCGACTCCCTCATACATGGCGCATGATTAAATGATAACTTTACTGTAGTAAAATGGTAACATCCGACTGTTTATCACCTTATGATACAATAATCAAGCTATTTAGCTAGAAGAGACGCTGACAAGCAAAAGGGTAACAAAGTTTTGGTCTTTTGGAACACTTGTGGGTAGAGTTGAAGAAAAAGCTATATTTGTACCCAAGTCCAGTCCAGGGCTGTGGAGTCGGAGTCGGTGCCTGTTTTGCAGGAGTCGGAGTCATCATAAAAGGGACCAACTCCGACTCACAAAATATATAATAAGTTTGTCCAGTTAGTTTGATGCAAAGAGCAAGAGGAATTGGGTCCGGTCAGTGTTGCTGCTCCCATATCTTCAGCCTCATCACATGAGGAGTGTAATTGATGACATGGAGCAGGCAAAGCGCTGCCCCGGGGGAAAACATTCTGCTCACATGGCTTCACCTGCTTTCAAAGAAGTAGAATATCAACCATTCATCAGAACTGACTGTAGCTGAGGCAATTCCTTTATACCCTGACATTGTTAGAGATGTTGCCGATGTGGTCACCGCTTTGCCCCCCACCCAACTTAGTGTAGAGAGGTGGATTTCCCAAATACTAACAAAATAAAAATTAACATTTTGATTTTTAGGAGCCAAACAGTAACAATGCAATTACAGGAAAGAATCTGCAGAACTAAGCAGATGCTAAATACTTGCAAGTCAAGTTTATGTATAAGATAGGTAAGATGACTGTATATAAAATTACAGTAGCCTCATGTACAAAGCTGTAGTGGAGGGTGAGATATGGAGCCTGAAAGTCACAAGTACAAAACATTGTTACCATTTTGCTTGTCAGTGTAAAACATTTATTGGATATGACTTTAGAACACAAAAAAAATTGTAAATATGCAAAACACTGCAGGAACATTTGTGGAGTCTCTGAATTTGTTCTGAGAAATAGTATTGCCTACATCAGATCCTGCATACATGACCTCACATCTGATCTCATTATTTCCAGGTTAGAGAACGGCCTCTCTACACTAACTTGGGTTGGGGGCAAAGCGGTGACCACAGGGGCAACATCTCTAACAATGTCAGGGTATAAGGGAATTGCCTCAGCCACAGCCAGTTTTGATGAATGGTTGAGCTCCTCTACTTCTTTGAAAGCAGGTGAAAAATTTTGCTGAAATTTGTTTGTTATGGGAGCAGAATCTTTCCCCTGGGGCAGCGCTTTGCCTGCTCCATGTCATCAATTACACTCCTCATGTGATGAGGCTGAAGATATGGGAGCAGCAGCACTGGCCGGACCCAATTCCTCTTGCTCTTTGCACTGCATCGATCTAACTGCACCAATTTATATATATTTTGGGAGTCGGAGTCGGTCCATTTTATGACTCCGACTCCTTACTAATAACAACCCATTCTTGCCTAATCAGTGCTTGGAATTCTTTTACAATTTCCGTGTTTTGCTTGCCTAGCTGATTTCTAAGGACTGGCCACAGGACTTTAATGGGATTGAGATCTATGGTTTGTCCAGACACGTTTTGTTCACCAAGCCACTTGGTTATTTTTGCCTTTTGACATGGTTACATAGTTAAAGGGCTGTTCTGGGAGTGCATGCGTGTGACCGCTGTGACCTGTGATTGGCTGATCCCGTCACGTGAATGATGAACGTTCACTGCTTCAGCGGGTATGACCGGCGATGGCTGCCGAGACTGAATGGGAACATCAAGGAGGCGAGTATGATTCTTATCTTCTATTTTCCTATCATGCCCCGACGGATGAAAGAGCTTTCTTAGCTCCCGGAGCACTCCTTTAGAGGGTCAGGCTAGGTCTACACAGCATTGGACAAAAACCAGTGAGAGCTATGATTGCAGTAATGACAGAACATATTTTGGGTTGAACTGCAGTGTAATTACTCCCCGAAATAAGTCATGAAAAAAGATGCCGTGTGAACATGGCCTTATTACTATGGTCTGGATTTTCCCTGACATTTGTCCTCTCTCACCCCTTGGGGTATTTACTTTTTGACATGCTGAATTATTTATGGATTTATCTGTATGTGTGCTCTGTTCATTTATAGTGATGTGTTGGATGGAAGATGTCGAATTTGCGATGCTTTGAGAGATATTTGTAGCTTTTATATACACCTGACTGGTGTCCTGTTTTAGGGAGTGGTTTTTCTTTACCTTCAAATAAGCAATTTTTATTGTGTTTTATGTGGCGATATGCATAAGTTCCATCAAGTCAACTAACATTTAAAAGGAATGTGTCATCAGAAAATCATCATGTTTTTATGTTAAATATTGGTTGTAGCTTTCACTTTGACTACTAGGCCTAATAATAGCCTGACACCTTATGTTCAATAGAAGAAACTTTTCAGCAGTTTCTCATTATCAGCATACACAATAGGAGATGTCACAGCTCCCCCTCTCTTCCTCCCTGTATACTTCCCAGAAAACTGCCTAGAAAACTCTCCTATAGAAGTCAGTGGGTCTGCTCCTGTCTACAGGCTCCTATGTCCATAAAGCATCTCTCTAAATGCTGTTAAAAGCAGCTCAGGCAAGATGGCTGCCCCTATAATTATATACAGAAAAGAGGAAAATCAAATCTACAATCAGAAAATAGACATGGCTAAGAAGAAAAAAGAAAATATGTATCAATACCTGGTTTTAATTATATTAATTAAAACCATGTCCCCACAGCACGGGTTTGCGGCCGGTTTTTCAGACAGTATGTGGTTTTGCAAACCCCGCCCGGCGGCCTGAAAAACATTGTACATGCACATTCTTCGGTCCGGTTTTCAGACGGAATCTGAAATTGTCCATTGGAAGGTGGGGATTTTTTCCGCTCATCGCAGAGAAAAGCCGTCCCCCTGTGGCTATGTGCACGGCACAGAAACTGGACAAATACCGGTCAGATAAACCGACCGGTATTTGTCCTGTGTTGTGGGGGCGCGCTCTAACAATCTGGCAGACTCCATTTAAGGGGAAGGTCCAAAAACTCAATAGTGCTCTATAATGTTAAAACTATTGAAAATCTGAATCCAGAAACTGTATGTAAAGCCGATGGAAATACGTGCAAAAAAAAGAAAACCCAAGTTAAAAATCCTCACGTTCTTGTGTAAAATACAGTTCAAATACTCTTCAGACAACGCGTTTTAGGATCCAGAATCAGACGAGTATTTTGTCATCTGCTATTTCTCTCTCAGTATGTGGCACCACCATTTCTCCTAGGCAGCAGGCCCGGTGTCTTGGGGTTATACTAGACTCAGATGTGTCTTTCTCCCCATATATCCAATCACTCACCCGCTCCTGTCACCTGCACCTCAAGAACATCTCCAGAATCCGTCCTTTTCTCGATGTGGAAACAACTCAAACTCTCATTACTGCTCTTATTCTTTCTCGTCTTGACTACTGTAACTCCTTGCTTATCGGTCTCCCTCTCTGCAAACTCTCCCCTCTCCAATCTGTCCTGAATGCAGCAGCCAGGCTTGTCTTTCTCTCCAGCCGCTATACTGATGCCTCTACCCTGTGTCAGTCACTGCACTGGTTGCCCATCCAGTACAGAATACAGCATAAACTCATCACTCTCACCCATAAAGCTCTCCACAGCGCTGCTCCTCCCTACATCTCCTCCCTCATCTCTGTCTACCACCCTACCCGCTCTCTCCGCTCAGCTACGGACATCAAACTACAGACCACAATCATCCGAACCTCCCATGCCCGTCTTCAAGATTTTGCACGTGCTGCACCCGTTCTCTGGAACATGATACCACGTACCATCAGGCACCATCCTAGCCTTCGCAGTTTTAAGAGTGTCCAGAAATTACATCTTCTTAGGCAGGCCTACCATGATCCCTAATTGCTAGACCCCACCTTCTATCACACACATTTGTCACTCCCTACACTAGGGCACTCACAGGCACTTATCTGTATATAGAGGTACAGTCATGGTGGCAGGTTCACCCAATTTTTAGGGCAACCACCCCCGATTTATGAAACACGGCTGGACCATTGTAAACTTAGCACTTCTCCCCCTTTGTCTCCCCCAGACACCCTCATAGATTGTAAGCTCTTCCGAGCAGGGCCCTCACACCTTGTGTCTCATCTGTAAGTAGCTCTCACTGTGTAATGTCTGTCTTTTGTCTGTACTTATACCCTCTACATTGTAAAGTGCTGCGGAATATGTTGGCGCTATATAAATAAAGATTATTATTATTATTAGTCATGTGGACGTACTCTTCGGGGATGCTCACACAGCGTTTTTGGGTCTGTTTTTGATCTGAAAAACGCATTCAAAAGCGCTGCGTAAAACTTATCCAACACGCAGGTGCTTGTTTGGATGGGTTTTTGCTGCAGCAGAAATGCACCCTATAGTTTTAAATCGGGCGTCTGCTGCATCAAACGGATTAAGAATTGACATGACGATTCTTTAAACGGATCCGAAAGACGCAAGTAAAACACGTATTGTCTGAACACCGCTGCGTGTTTTACATTGAAAGCAATGGAAATCACACTGCACATTGCCAGATGCGTGTTTGGGTCTGTTTAGGTTCTGAAAGACGAATCCAAAAACACCGTGTGAACAACCCCTTCCCATGCTTTTGGACACACGCATTCTTTGTGGGTCAGAACAGTGTGGTAGCACCGAGGTATAACTAAAGTACTCACCAATGACAGATCAGGACAGCACAAAAATGTGCAACAGATCTCCAATACAGTCTTCAGGAATCAGACAACCTGACATGCAGCTCTGGTAACTTATTTACTAAGGTTGCATCATATCCTTCTCAGGAAGTGGCAGCTCACACTTAAGTAATAAATCATAATTAACACACTCCACAAACAGACCTTGTTAAATATCACCACAGTCAGAGCCAATTCTGAGTGACTTCACTAAAAAAAAAAAAAAAAAAAAAAATTAAACATCTTGATCATCATTAAAGGGGTTGTCTCACTATAAGGATTGCTTTTTATTTTAAAGATCTTGCAAAAACAAGTCACTTTGCAATATATGTCCATTAACAGTGTCCTACCTATTCCTAGATATCCCCTTGTATGGGCTGCATCAGCTCATCAGGTCGTTATAGCTACAGACCTCTTTACTCTCTCATGATAGGCTGCCAGTACTGGTTGCTATAGCTACAGACCTGGCTTCTACTGCAGCCTAGTGGAATCCAGTAAACGCCCCTGAATTCAAAATGAAGCCAAGAAAACAGGACTGAAGTAAGATGAATCAATGTAGTGAGACAACCGCTTTAATATACAGTGCTTACTTTTTTCAATAATTTTGAATGAGGAAGCTGTGGGGTTTTATAGGGGAACATCCTGCACATAAAGCTAAAGAAGTTTTTTCCTCCTCCTTTTGGTAATGTGAATACAAGAACAGAGGTCCGAACCCTATGCCAATTATAGAAGGAAACCCTCTGCTTTCTGAAATTCACTGGTTTCTGAAACCCATTGTCTGCCAGCACTAGTTGCTATAGCTACAGACCTGGCTTCTACTGCAGCCTAGTGGAAGCCAGAAAACACGGCCCTGAATTCAAAGTGAAACCAAGAAAACAGGACTGAGGTAAGATGAATCAATGTAGTGAGACAACCCCTTTAAGGGGTTGTCTCACTACAAAGATCATAGTTTAAAGTGAGGGGACCAAAAATCTAAGAATGTACGTCCTTGGTTACCATAAGCAAAGTGCTACAGTTTACGAGAACGGGCTGCTTTATGTGTGCGAGCCCAGGTTGGTTATGCCCCGCTAATGTATAACTGGCTGTCGGCTGAGCGACATGTCCCACATGGAAATCCGCAGGTTGCAGACGGGAGCGCGGGAGGGAGAGAGCACTTTTGTGACTCATGCGCAGTCCCACATAAATCAAGACATAGAGAACACAGCGGTACACAGCAGTCCCATGAAAGATGTGCAATCCTACGCAATTTACAGAGAGAGAACAGAGCTGTACTGTGCAGTCCCACGTAACATTCGTGACACAAATGTGCAGTCCCACGTAAATCACAGAGCAAGAACACAGCTGTACTCTGCAGTTCCACGTAAAAAAAAAAAAACTTTTGTGAAACAAATGCGCGGTCCCACGTAAACCACTTGTGATATAGACGTGCAGTTCCATGTAAACACAAACAGATAAAGCGTATAGTTTTGTTCTGCAGAGGTCAGAGGTGTAATAATCTGCAGGATATATCACTGTATATGAGAGAGACAGAGGAAAGAAAAAAAAATTTTTAAAAAAATCACTCACCTTTCCCAGAGTACTGAATGTCACAATGTATTACGTGTTACAACGTATGTAGAGAGAGTGAGAAATTTAAGCTATCAAGTTACACTTTGCTTTTCACTTTCAATGACAGCTGAGAATCTCTCCCTTCCCCCAGCTCACACAGAATGGGAGGAGAAACACGCCCCTCCATTTCTATTTAATGCAGATTTCGTCACAACTAATGGTATTGGTTTGTCTCTTTTTGAAATTACTGGGGGTTTTTTGTTTTTTGTTTTTTTAACAGGACAAATGAAGACGGCCATGTTTTTCTTTCCTGGTTTTTAAAAAAAAAAAAAAAGATCAAATTTGTTGGAAATTGTGAAGCTATTGCACCAAGAAGCTACAGGAGATTGTGCTGCAGCGTCCTATATGACACCTGATCACTACATATTTTGCATAGCTCTCTCTGTTCACCTTAATGGGAGGTCTGAAAGCCTCCAAGCAATATGTGCTCAGCAGTAGTAGCAGTTCCCATAGATCTGAATGGAAAGAAAGCCCTCTAAAGGCTCCTAAATTTGCTTCGGAACAGATCCATTGGAGGAAAAAAAAAGTTTTTAAAAAGCTTTCCGAAAGTGATGTAATAATGCAGTTTGAACCAGGCCTAAGCCACTAGTGCCACAGCTGTTTGGAGCCTTTAAAAGGGTCGTCCCTTCTCAAAAAAAGTAGCCTCTGCAGTTCACTGAGAAGGGAACGATGGCCACGCTTGGAGTTCTTCCCATTCATTTCTATAGGATTGTGGAACAGAGCCGAGCAAATGTGCCAACAGCTTAAGGAGGTTTTGCCAAATACGAAATCGATTTCAGAGGCCGCCAAGATGGCCACACCTGCGCAGTGCTCCCTGTGCCTTTCCATGGCAGGCTCGGATACAGCCGAGTGGGCGTGCGCAGCTACATTTTTCTAATAAAGTTTGGCTACGTTCTGAACTCCAATAGACACGAATGGGGGAGAGCTGGAAGGGCGGCCAACTCCCTATTCACCAAGGCCGTCTCGTAGCCCAGTGCGACCCAACCCCAGAAGAATTTTGCTCTGTGGGAAAACCCATTTAAAGAGGTTTTCTTACCGCAATGATTAGCTTTTAACATGTAATGAGAGGTAAATGAAGACTATTTCCAAATACATTGCTGATTAGATTTTGCTTTGAAAGATCTAGAAGATTTTAGAGTACACAAGTTTCGCTCGATTACTGCCCACCTCTCCCCACTGTCTCTTATTTGATTACAGCACAAGCTGCCTTTTGACCATGATGAGTCCCTCCCTGTCAAGTCTTATCTCGAGCAACAGAGTTTACCTAAGTAAATGACAAGTTTTCACCCTTTAGAGTTCTGTAGCCTTATTTACTATAGTTTCCAAGCCTCCTGCAGTCATGTCACTGAAACAGGAATTGCTAGGAACAGCAAAGTTGATCTGTCAGCCACTGCTATAGACCCACCCACAGCCTTACCAAGATGTCTGAGACTCTATGAAACTGCATAAGAAAACCCCTTTGAGAGCCACATGCCGCATGGGTTGGGATCCAGCTCTCATTGCCTGCAGTACTGTAGTCTGAACTGGATTTTTGCCCAAGTGCCCCTTTGGCATATGCCAGGCTTCTGTTTGTTGCATGGTAGATTACAGGGTTTAATGCGGAGACATATAGCAAAAAATGTGGAGGGACGACACACGGAGTATTTAAAGCCCTGAAAGTGGAGCAGTGACAGGGACGCAGACGTGGGTGAAAGGTTTGCTGTCCTGTCCAAAACCAAACAGGTCCTCATCCAACACGTGAACAGAAGTGATAAACTCAAATCAGTTCAAAGATACAAGGCCTGTCCCCGAGTCACCGCAGATGTTACAAAAGGACACTGACCCCACACAGCACAACATACGCTCCTTTATAGCCCCAGTAGCCTATCTACTGCAAGCAATTACTGATACAGCGCAAGCGATAACAAGCAGTCCTAGTGCTAATCACTGGTGGAAAGGAGATGAACTATACCCAAGAGACCCTCTCCATACAATACCGACCCTCAGAAGGCCTGAGCTACATAAAGAGACCATCACTGCCTGATTATTTAAAGGGGTTTTGCCACAAAGTAAAATTGACGTGGGAAGCCTGCAAATGAAACATTTTTTTACCATTCATTATTATTAAAAATTCTGCACCGTTTTTGTTTTAGCTGCTCCTTTAGTGATCCAATGTTTACAGCTCGTCTCCAGGGGATACGACCAGGGCTGAGAGCTCCTCACTCCTGGTCGCACATGCTCAGACAACACCTCTCCTCTCAGGCAGCTACTGAGTGTTCAGCCTCAGGTGCTGTCACTCTACTCCCGTCCTCTGTACTCCTTAGTAATTAGTCAAACAGTGCAAGTAAATAAAAAGAAAGAAACCTCAATCAGGTCTGTGCATTGATAAAGAGAAAAAAAAAACAAAAAAAAAAAAAACACAGGTTTGGTTCCTGCAGGGATTTGAACCTAGGACCCTTGTGCCTGGAGGCAAAAACTTTACCTCTCAGCTACTCACAATGCTAGACTTGACTACAGAGAGGAAAGGCCTGGTGATGTCATGATATGCAATTCAAACAAATCACACACGCCCCCTTCTGAGCACACAGAGCTGAAGAGCTGGATGCAGGAGGTATGAAATGAGATCGTGGCAAAACCCCTTTAATCGATATAATACATAACATTTCTGTACATTAGGAAATGTCCAAAAGATAATGTATCAGCAATAAAAGTACAACAATACTATGTAAGAGGAGCTGCAGCCATTCCTAAAAGATCTGTGCTAGTAAATCCTTGTTCCCTGTTGTATAACAATCCTCGAGCATCTCCTCGTATAATTCTGGGTTGTGCTGTTCCTCTGTTATTCCTCCTAGAAATATATTACTGAATCAGTCAGATGGGTGTTACCAATTGGGGGCGTGGCCCCTCACAGTCCGACACTGGCCAATCAGTGCTGCCAGTCAATATATGCAGGGACACCCCCCCCCCAATTGGTAACACCCACCTGACTGAATCAGTAATACATTTCTAAAAGGAATAAGGGTATGTTCACACGGCTTATTATGAAGCATAATTGCGCGTGCATTTCGCCACGTATAATCACGGTAATTCATAGCTCCCATAGAGAGCTATGAAATACAGATCATCTCCCCGGGCATACTATATGATCATATCATACGCCTGGGGTGAGAAGTGATATGTCAACTGTTCGTGACAAGAAGTGCATGTCAATGGGGCTGGCTGAGGGCCCCCCCCCCCCCTTGCTTTAGAGGTACGTGCTGATCAGCGCGTGGTTCCAAAACACCCGACATATTGCGGCGCATACTGTACGCACCCCAAAAAGGCGTGTGAACATAGCCTAACACAACAGTTATAAGATGTTCCAGAATTGTTATTTCACAGGAAACACAAGTATTAACCAAAAGAGGAATAAAGGACGTCTTATATGTCTTCTAAGGAGACAGGATTTTTTATGGTTAAAGGGGTTGTCTCACTACAAGGATTGCTGCTTTTTATGTTAAAAGATCTTGCAAAAACAAGTCACTTTGTAATATGTGTCCATTAACAGTGTCCTACCTATTCCTAGATATCCCCTCTTGTATGGGCTGCATCAGCTCCTCAGGTCGCTATAGCTACAGACCTGTTCAATCTCTCATGATAGGCTGTCAGCACTGGTCGCTATAGCTACAGACCTGGCTTCTACTGCCGCCTAGTCGAAGCCAGTAAACACGCCCCTGAATTCAAAATGAAACCAAGAAAACAAGACTGAGGTAAGATGAATCAATGTAGTGAGACAACCCTTTTAATATACAAAGCTTATTTTTTTTTGAATGAGGAAGCTGTGGGGCTTTATATGGGAATATCCTGCACATAAGGCAATGTTCACACGGCTTATTGCCGACGTAATTGCGGGGGCGGGGGGGCCGGCAGCTCGCCGGCCCCATAGACACTCATTATTCACGGCGCGTCCACGCTGTAAGTTATGTGCCTGTCCCTTTCTACCCCCCCCCCCCCCCCCCGCGCGGCAGATTCGCCGAGCAGGAAGGAGTGATGGAATCCATAGTTCTCTATGAGAACTGTGGATTACCGCAGTTACTGGGACGGATTGGAGCCGTACTGCAGCGCAAATACGGCGCGCAGTACGGCTCCAATCAGTCCCAGAATAAGCCGTGTGAACGAGGCCTAAGGCTTAAGAAGTTTTTTCCCCCTACTTTTTGTAAAGCGAATACAAGAACAGAGGTCCAAACCCTACGCCAATTATAGAAGGAAACTCTCTGCTTTCTGAAACCCATTGATGCTTTTTTGCCCAACTCTAGACACCATACCTCTGCTGGTGGCATCACTTGGTGCGACTATTTTGAACCCAAGTGGTTGCATATACACTTATATGTTGAACACCACGGTCCAGGGTACATCTAAGATTAGCTTTCAACATGTAGGGACAGATAATTGAAGACTTTTTCCAAATATATATGATTTTACTCTGTTCAGGAGGTAAAAGATTTTATCTGCTCCGAGTGATAGAACAAAAAAAAAAAAAAAGAAAAAAAAAGAGCGTGCACTCCTATAGTGTAATACAGTTAAGTATTATAAAAGTAGACAAGTACAACGACGTTATTCTAACCTTACTGAGTTGTGCTTATGGTCGGCACAACTCTCCTTTTCGCAGAAATAAAGAATATTGCCGGCCTCTGTCTCTCTGCCTTTTTGGAAGCACTCCGATTCTCGCAGTTAGTTTCTAAAGAGGCCGACCACTCATTATTCCTCGGTGCAATGCTGCCGACTCTCCATGTAACCTCCTTCCAAGGTGGAGTAAACTGAAATAATCCGTAGTTCAAGACAAGCTGAACCTGGTACACTTGGACACCGTGAACCCAAATAGAGAGGTTTTTTAGTGCAAAAAACACCGGTAGTACACACCATAAAAGGATTATTAAAATAAAAAAGATTGATTGTAAAAAAAACACAACACGTTTCTGATGAAGTCTATATGAGATGAAACGCGTTGTTTTTGTACTAAAAAAAACCTCTCTATTTGTCCACGTGTACCATGTTCAGCTTGTCTTGAACTACAGATTATCTGCTCTGAGTGCACACAGGCTCCTCTGCTTACCGCCCTGCTCTTTCCTTCTCTCTCTGCACTTTGTCTTATCTCATAGCAAGGCGTGATGTCACTACAGGTTGGCCAGCAGCTTGAGAACAGAGTGTGTTATCTCTAACAAACAAAGGAGACTAATTACTTGTTTACTTTGAGCTCTGAAGCTCCCTGCTCTACAGATAACATCTGCTGCTGTCATGTCAGTGCAATAAGAAGAGCCGAGAATACTGTGTGTGTATATGCTAACCACGGCTATAGAACCACCAACAACCTGACAGGAAAACAGTAGCTGAATCAGCAGCCATCTCAAACTGCGCCCTCCGTGGGAAACTACAACTCCCATCATTCCCACTGTTAAGATGATATATTCATGATAGATGTGTTCCAACAGTGGAGGCAGTTGAGGATGCCTGATCTAAGGGTATGTTCAAACGGTGTAATTGCGGTGCGCATTTTGCTGTGTATTTGCGCTTTAATGCACGCCACAATTACGGTAATTCATAGCTGTCAGAGAACTATGAATTACGTCTCGTTTACGCCGGGAGAATGAAGAAGTGACAGGTCCCTTATATTGACGGTGAGTGGGCCGCCCTCCCCTGTGCTTGGAAATACGCTCTTTACAATGCATACTTCCAAAACCCATGGTGTACTGCAGCACGTACAGTACACCCCACAGTGCGCTGTGTGAACATACCCTAAAACTGCTTCTGGCCCTGTGAAACAATTTGGTGAGACAACCCCTTTAAGGTAATCAAAACTCCAACTGCGTTCACTTTCATTAGCTGTGATGCCAGCAGACGATCCTGTAATCTTTGGCTATAACTCACGGCCCAAGTCCCTGTATAGCCCCAGCCTAAACATATGCATTTTGGGCGACATTCCACAGGGCTGTGGAGTCGGCAAGCCAAAGCCCCGACTCCGACTCCTCAATTGCCCAAACCTCCGACTCCCTCATACATGGCCCATGTTTAAGTGATAACTTTACTGTAGTAAAATGGTAACATCTGGATTTTTATCACCTTATGAGACAATAATCAAGCTATTTAGGTAGAACAGACACTGACAAGCTAAAGGGTAACAATGTTTTGATCTTTTGAACACTTGTGGGTAGAGTTAAAGAAAAAGCTGTATTTGTATCCAAGTCCAGTCTGCACCAACATTGGGAATGTGTAGAAGAGACCTGGGATCAGATTTTGGTCAGAACCTGCTTGAATCTGATCCAGAGCCCAGAAGGATTCAGGCAGTTGAAAACCAAAGGTGGATTTCCCAAATACTAACAAAATAATAACAATTAACATTTTGATTTTTAGGAGCAAAACCATAACAATGCAGTTACAGGAAAGAATCTGCAGAACTAAGCAGATGCTAAGTACTTGCAAATTTATGTATAAGATGTAAGATGACTGTAGCCTCATGTACAAAGCTGTAGTGGATGAAGAGATAAGGAGCCTGAAAGTCTCACAAGTTCAAAACATTGTTACCATTTTGCTGTTAGTGTAAAATATATTTATTGGATATGACTTTAGAATACAAAAAAATTGTAAATATGCAGAAACACTGCAGGAACATTTGTGGAGTCTCTGAATTTGTTCTGAGGAAAGTATTGCTACCACAGATCCTATACATGACCTCACATCTGTTCTCATTATTTCCAGGCTAGAGAACGGTCTCTCTACACTAACTTGGGTTGGGGGCAAAGCAGTGACCACAGGGGCAACGTCTCTAACAATGTCAGGGTATAAAGGAATTGTCTGAGTCACAGTCAGGTCTGATGAATGGTTGAACTCTGCTACTTCTTTGAAAACAGGTGAAACATTTTGCAGAAATCTGTTTGTTATGGACAAATCTTTTGCCTGGGGCAGCGCTTTGCCTGCTCCATATCATCAATTACACTCCTCATGTGATAAGGCTGAAGATATGGGAGCAGGAGCACTGGCCGGACCCAATTCCTCTTTCTCTTTGCATCGAAGTAACTGGACCAACTTATTATACATTTTGGGAGTCGGTCCATTTTATGACGACTGCTGTAAAATAGGCACCGACTCCACAGCCCTGCTAAAAAAGCATGTGGATGTGGATTAGCGCTATCCTACCTGAGTTCCTGCTTCCACTGACAGACATGTGCTGAACAGTGAGTCACTGTAGTTACTTTCCCTTATGCATATCTTACGTAAAACATTCCAGGTGCCAAGATATGTATAAAGTAACGGCGTGTGAAGCCTGAGGGGGGAAGGTTCATTCACATTCAGCAACAATGATCACATTATCTCCAAGTACTGAAGAGAAGCCTTACAGCGAGGAGGATGGGGGCAGCATCACCAGTGTGAGGGGCCTTTATAGCCGTGAGCTGCCACCCGGGCGAGGATGGTACAGACGCCGGACACTCTCCGCTGTAGGAAGACAATACATGGATTGTTCCACCTCTGCACAGAAAACTCCGATGCTTCTGCGGAAAAATCTCCTACAGCACAGTCACTATTCAGGGCCTCGTATGTCACACGGAGCAGTCACTACAGAGGATCAGTGCGAGTGCAGGGGCAAACCGAACCACAAAACAAGGGAGGCTACTCCTAGGACTCTCCCCGACACACCCATGTGAGACATCACAGAGGAGAGCCGCCCCAGGCTGCAGCCAGGACTCCAATACATAGCACCAGATAAACGTACAGTGCTAGGTGTCACCTATAGGCTGCAGCCAGGAGGACTCCGGGTATATGTCCAATACATAGCACCAGATAAACGTACAGTGCTAGGTGTCACCTATAGGCTGCAGCCAGGACTCCAGGTATATGACCAATACATAGCACCAGATAAACATACAGTGTATATATATCATCTATAGGCTGCAGCCAGGACTCCAATACATAACACCAGATAAACGTACAGTGCTAGGTGTCACCTATAGGCTGCAGCCAGGAGGACTCCGGGTATATGTCCAATACATGAAAAAACTTTGAGACTCTCGGTTCACATATCTTGATCAGAACATGTTTAAGCTGCCCACGACTTTCAACGTGTCTCAAATCGGGCATTCCATCCTATCTTTACCTCTCAATCGAGCCAATCAGGCCTCTCACTGGGTCACCGACCTCCATTATTCAGAGAGAAAAATAAAAAACACCCAACCTGCAAAGCTGCCCTTCTTATAAACAGCCTGTGAAGTGGGCGGGGACAGAAAACCAAAGTGGAAGCACCCCTTCCTTTCCCCATAATAGTTAAAATCAATGTACCACCAAGTATAACTATGTTTCTGCACACAAAAACATCTCTGAAAAAACGTATGCAAACCTGGTGCCACTGGCAGGGCTGCGGCACACATGTAATTATACATGTAAAACACACAGACCGCCACCAGCGGCACATTTCTGCAAAAAGGGCAATACACTACGTCGTGGGCAGCTTAAACATGTTCTGATCATGATATGTGAACCGAGAGTCTCAAAGTTTTTTCATGTATGATAGATAGCATAAATGCTTCTTTAGGGATTTCCCCCGTAGTGTATTGCTCTTTTGCAGAAATGTGCCGCTGGCGGCGGTCTGTGTGTGTACATGTATAATTACATGTGTGCCGCAGCCCTGCCAGTGGCACCCAGGTTTGCATACGTGTTTTTGTGTGCAGAAACATACGTTATACTTGGTGTACATTGATTTATGTCATTTTATAGGCTGCAGCCAGGACTCCTCCGGGTATATGTCCAGTACATAGCACCAGATAAACGTACAGTGCACATATATCATCTGTAGGCTGCGGCCAGGACTCCGGGTATACAAGACAATACATGCCCTGAGATAATAATAATATTTATATATATAATTACATGGGCCCTCCAGGCTCTCCGGTGCCAGGGCTGTGTGCGTGCTCTGTACTGCTCACACACATGGTCTATGCACCCGAGCACGGAGACGTCCTGGGACACAGCACCCCCCCCCCCGCCCGCCGCACAACCCCCCCCCCCCCCCGCATGCTCGCAGCCAGAGATTGTACCGACATCTAGTGAGATGATAACATTTATAATCACAGGGTTACATTATAGCCTCCTCCAGCCGCAGCCTGTGCCCCCCATGTGCTGCCAGTGACTGCTGCCCGGATGCCCCCGATCTGTCAGAAGATGCCCCCAGTCACTGATAGGTAAGCGACTGGATGCCCCCAACCATGGATTGGCCACACCCCCTTCCCCCAAGCTCACGGCCACTGATGGGTAATCCCCCCCCCCCCCTCCTCCGGATGCCCCTGACTTGTGGGTAAACCCCCCCCCCTCCCCTCCGGATGCCCCTGACTTGTGGGTAATCCCCCCCCCTCCTCCGGATGCCCCTGACTTGTGGGTAATCCCCCCCCCTCCTCCGATGCCCTGACTTGTGGGTAATCCCCCCCCCCCTCCTCCGGATGCCCCTGACTTGTGGGTAATCCCCCCCCTCCTCCGGATGCCCCTGTCTTGTGGGTAATCCCCCCCCCCCCTCCGGATGCCCCTGACTGGTGGGTAATCCCCCCCCCTCCTCCGGATGCCCCTGAGTTGTGGGTAATCCCCCCCCCTCCTCCGATGCCCCTGACTTGTGGGTAATCCCCCCCCTCCTCCGGATGCCCCTGACTTGTGGGTAATCCCCCCCCTCCTCCGGATGCCCCTGACTTGTGGGTAATCCCCCCCCCCCCCCGATGCCCCTGACTTGTGGGTAAAGCCCCCCCTGGATGCCCCTGACTTTGGGTAATCCCCCCCCTCCTCCGGATGCCCCTGACTTGTGGGTAATCCCCCCCCTCCTCCGGATTGCCCCTGACTTGTGGGTAATCCCCCCCTCACTCCGGATGCCCCTGACTTGTGGTAATCCCCCCCCTCCTCCGGATGCCCCTGACTTGTGGGTAACCCCCCCTGGATGCCCCTGACTTGTGGGTAATCGCCCCCCCTGGATGCCCCTGACTTGTGGGTAACCCCCCCCGGATGCCCCTGACTTGTGGGTACCCCCCCGGATGCCCCTGACTTGTGGGTAACCCCCCCCGGATGCCCCTGACTTGTGGGTAACCCCCGGATGCCCCTGACTTGTGGGTAATCCCCCCCCCCTCCGGATGCCCCTGACTTGTGGGTAATCCCCCCCCCCCCTCCGGTTTCCCCTGACTTGTGGGTAATCCCCCCCCCTCCGGATGCCCCTGACTTGTGGGTAATCCCCCCCCCCTACCGGATGCCCCTGACTTGTGGGTAATAACCCCCCCCCCCCCCGGATGCCCCTGACTTGTGGGTAATCCCCCTCCGGATGGCCCTGACTTGTGGGTAAAGCCCCCCCGGTTGCCCGTGACTTGTGGGTAACCCCCCCAGAATGCCCCTGACTTGTGGGTAACCCCCCCCTCCGCCGGATGCCCCTGACTTGTGGGTAACCCCCCCCCCCTCCGGATGCCCCTGACTTGTGGGTATCCCCCCGGGTGCCCCTGACTTGTGGGTATCCCCCGGGTGCCCCTGACTTGTGGGTATCCTCCGGATGCCATTCTCCCGTCCCCCGTCCTCCGTGCAGTCTGTGGGGCCGGTGGCACACGCCGCAACCTCCATCACTCAGCTCCTGACAGGAGGCGGCACCGGGCGCTGCCAGGATAACAGCCCCGCCGCCGCTACTGCTGCCGCTGTCACATCCAGACCGCACCCTGCCTCCCCGCACACCCACCTGCCCGCCACACCTACCGCTTCTTGGGGAGGGCCGGCGCCGCCGGGGCCTTGCACTCGCCGGCAGTGAGGGCCGCCTGCAGGTGTCCGGAGCGGATCCGCAGCCTGCGCTGTGCTCGGGCGGGCGCCGGGGCTCCCTGGGCCGCCATGCTTCCGTGTTGTGCCGCGCAGGGGGGTATAGGGGAGAGGTCACGGCGTGGGCACTCACTGCCTTCCCATCATGCAGCGCGGAGTGCGTTACTAGGCAACCGCAGCACGCCGCCGCCGCCCGCTCTGGTCCTCGCTTCCTCGTCCACCTGCCGGCCCGAGGGGCGGGGCGCCGGGGGTCACGTGACGGCGGGGGCGCCCAGTGCTCGGACGTTACCGGGGGGAGGGCGGCGGCGGAGAGAGCAGCGTCAACGCACGAGAGCCGCCATCAGCTGTGCGGCCACCAAGGGAGCGGTGCGGGACAGATGCTCCGGTCACCCCCGCCTGACAGACAGCGGAGGGGGAGGGGGGTGTCATCATCTCCTGAGAGCAACAAATTCAGTACAAACGGAGGCGACAGTTATCACTAGTGTCTGACAATGCGTCACAGTGCTGAGAAACCAGGCGCAGGTACAACTGTCTGGTCTAAGTTTGTACCATCTTTAAAGGGGTTGTCTCACTACAAGGATTGCTGCTTCTTATGCTAAAGATCTTACAAAAACAAGTCACTCTGCAATATATGTCCATTAACAGTGTCCTACCTATTCCTAGATATCCCCTCTTGTTTGGGCTGCATCAGCTCCTCAGGTCGCTATAGCTACAGACCTGTTCGATCTCTCCTGATAGGCTGCCAGCGCTGGTCGCTATAGCTACAGACCTGTTCAATCTCTCCTGATAGGCTGCCAGCACTGGTCGCTATAGCTACAGACCTGTTCAATCTCTCCTGATAGGCTGCCAGCACTGGTTGCTATAGCTACAGACCTATTCAATCTCTCCTGATAGGCTGCCAGCACTTGTCGCTATAGACCTGTTCAATCTCTCCTGATAGGCTGCCAGCACTGGTTGCTATAGCTACAGACCTGTTCAATCTCTCCTGATAGGCTGCCAGCACTTGTCGCTATAGCTATAGACCTGTTCAGTCTCTCCTGATAGCTGCCAGCAGAGGAGTGACTTCAAGCTCTTGGGCCCTGGTGCAAAAAGTGAAATGGTGCCCCGCAGTTACCATGCACCATTTACAATACTGGTGTCTTCTTATGTGGCGGAAGGGCTTTTGGGCCCTCAGGCTGCAGGGTCCAGTAGCAACTGTTACCGCTGCACCCCCTCTAGCTCCGCCCCTGGCTGCCAGCACTGGTTGCTATAGCTACAGACCTTTTGTCCTCAGCAGCTCATCTCTGCAGGTCCGTAGAAGCCATTAAACGAGCCCTTGAATTTAAAAATTAAACAAAACAGGAATGAGGTAAGATGAATTAATGTAGTGAGACAACCCCTATAGTTTTAAGTAGGGCATCTGCTGCATCAAACAGATCAAGAAATGACATGACAATTCTTTGAACAGATCCGAAGGATGCATCAGAACACCGATGCCTGTTACACATTGAAACGAATGTAAATCACACTGCACATTGTTAGACGCGGGTTTGGCTCCATTTTGGGTATAAACATACTCTATGCGTTTACTGATTTTTGTCTCATAAAAATACTGAAACCACAGAAAATCCAATGAAAACCTCTGCTGTGTAGATATAGCCCAATCCTGGTTGTGCTGATAATGAGGAGACTGCGGAGAAGTGATCTCTAATGAACAGGAAGCGTCAGACTAGTATTAGGCCTAGTGGCCAAAGTGCAAGGATTGTTCAAAAAATATTGAAAGTAATATGGAAAATAAAAAAAAACTTTGTTTTTTCTTTAAAAAAGTGCTTAACATAAAAACTTAGTTGAAATAGGTCTGCGTTTCCGAGCAGTAATACGCCTAGTTTTGCCAAACCACTTTCATATATGTGTCTAATATTACATGTGGTGTGACGCCCTCAGAACGCCTCCTCATATTAGGCGCATTACAAAGTGTCGATGAACAATGCGCCTAAAACTATGAACAATGAGCCTAACACATTCATTAGGCGTATTCGACATCGTAGCCACTCACTTAGGCACATTTTACGCCAGAAAAGGGTGAAAAAACAAATCATACATGTCTTTTTTTGGAGGGAGATAAAACCCGAGATCTGCCATTGTTTTTTATACTTTTTTTTCACCACATACACCATCATTTAAAAGTTTGGAGTCACTTAGAAATGTCCTTATTTTTTAAAGAAAAGCACAGTATTTTCAATGAAGCTAACATTAAATGAATCAGAAATACACTCTATACATTGTTAATGTGGTAAATGACTATTCTAGCTGCAAACGTCTGGCTGTTAATGCAATATGTACATAGGTGTATAGAGGCCCATTTCCAACAACCATCACTCCAGTGTTCTAATGGTACATTGTGTTTGCTGTGTAAGAAAGCTATTGGATATTTTGAACACCCTTGAAAACCCTATGTTCTGTATGTTAGCATAGCTGAAAAACGTTTTGCTGATTAGAGAAGCTATAAAACTGACCTTCCTTTGAGCTAGTTGAGAATCTGGAGCATTACATTAGTTGGTTCGATTAAACTCACAAAATGGCCAGAAAAAGAGAACTTTCATTTGAAACTCGACAGTCTATTCTTGTGCTGAGAGATGAAGGTTATTCCATGCAAGAAATTGCCAAGAAACTGAAGATTTCCTACAACGGTGTGTACTACTCCCTTCATAGGAGAGAACAAACAGGCTCTAACCAGAGTAGAAAGAGAAGTGGGAGGCCCCGCTGCACAACTGAGCAACAAGACAAGTACATTAGAGTCTCTAGTTTGAGAAATCGACGCCTCACAGGTCCTCAACTGGTAGCTTCATTAAATAGTACCCGCAAAACGCCAGTGTCAACATCTACAGTGAAGAGGCGACTCCGGGATGCTGGCCTTCAGGGCAGGGTGACAAAGAAAAAGCCATATCTGAGACTGGCTAATAAAAGGAAAGGATTGATATGGGCTAAAGAACACAGACATTGGAAAGAGGAAGATTGGAAAAAAGTGTTATGGAGAAACGAATCGAAGTTTGAGGTGTTTGGATCACACAGAAGAACATTTGTGAGACGCAGAACAACTGAACAGATGCTGGAAGAGTGTCTGACGTCATCTGTCAAGCATGGTGGAGGGAATGTGATGGTCTGGGGCTGGTGTGGTGCTGGTAAAGTGGGAGATTTATACAAGGTGAAAGGGATTTTGAATAAGGAAGGCTATCACTCCGTTTATGCAACGCCATGCCATACCCTGTGGGGGGCGCTTGATTAGAGCCAATTTCATCCTGCAACAGGACAATGACCCAAAGCCACCTCCAAATTATGCAAGAACTATTTAGGGAAGAAGCAGGCAGCTGGTATTCTCTCTGTAATGGAGTGGCCAGCGCAGTCACCAGATCTCAACCCCATTGAGCTGTTGTGGGAGCAGCTCGACCGTATGGTCACAAAAAGCGTCCATCAAGCCAATCCAACTTGTGGGAGGGGCTTCTGGAAGCATGGGGGGAAATTTCTCCAGATTACCTCAGCAAATTAGCAGCTGGAATGCCAAAGGTCTGCAATGCTGGAATTGCTGCAAAGGGAGCGTTCTCTGACGAAAGCAAAGGTTGAAGTAGAAAATTATTATTTCAAATAAAAATCATTATTTCTAAATTTGTCAATGTCTGGACGAGATTTCTATTCCTTTTGCAACTCATTTGATAAATAAAAGTATGAGGGAAAACACAAAATTGTCTGGGTGACCCCAAACAATTTATGTATACTACCCCATCTTTATGTAACATGGCTGGTCCATTGTAAACCAAGCACTTGTTACCTTTTGTTTCACCCATACACCATAATAGATTGTAAGCTCTTGCGAGCAGGGCCCTCACACCGCGTGTCTCATTTGTCAGTAGCTTTTTTATAATGTAATGTCTGGTTTGTTTGTGCTTATTCCCTCTATATTGTAAAGTGCTGCGGAATATGTTGGCGCTATATAAATAAAGATTATTATTAACTTTTGAACAGTTGTGTAACTTCGGCCTTACCCCATCTCTGCGGGTCAATACTATTCTGGCAATGTTAATTCTATTTAGTTTGGTTCGGCTTTACAATGTCTACACTTTTTTAAGAAATAAAAACTCATTCTGGTCGCCATATTCTAAGAGCCAGAGCTATTTTTTTTTTCTGTCAGCAGAGCTGTGTCCGGGCTTGTGTTTTATTGAAACACTCGGTAGTTTTCATTGGAGCTATTTTAACTTTATTATAATGTTTTTGGGTGGGGGCAGAATGAACAAAACCGGCCCTGTAATGATTATTATTATTATTATTATGTTCTTTTCCGCGTGTTATAATTTATATACAATGACTGTTTTTATCTGCCGTTCATTACACTTATTCATTAGATTTTTTGGGAGTCTCCATATTCTGGGACAAAATGTTTTTTTGAGTTTTCAGACTGCACTGTGGTTGAGGGCTTGTATTTTGTGCCACATATGACTGTTTGGTCACTTTATATTCTGTTATTCATCAGAAAGAAAGATCAAATAATCAATGTTGAGCATTTATTACTATGTATTGAAGTGGAAAATGCTTGGATACTGTGTTCTATTATTTCCCTTTATTTTTGTACTCAGTGAATTTTATTTGTAAACAGTTAACAAAACGATTTAATAGAAATACAGTAGAAAAAAAAAAGCAATGTTGCCATTGTTTATATTTTTAATTACTACAAATGTGTTCATTTTTTTTATTCATGTAATATATAGCACTGCTAAATTCTACACTTTTTTTGGGAGAGTGGGGGAAGCCAGAGTATCCAGAGAGAACTCATTCAAACAGTATTTAGATTTTGTCCTTTGTGGGACCCAGGAGCCCAGCTCGTTATAGTAAATCATTTTACAGATACAGCAATGCCAAACAGCTGGAGATCATTTTCAGTAATAACGTGTTTTCTATTAGTAAAATGTTGATATTTGTGAGTTTTTTTGTGATTTTCATTGCATTTTTAGTTACTAGTAATATTTACAGTGCCTTGCGAAAGAATTCGGCCCCCTTGAACTTTTCAACCTTTTGCCATTTTTCAGGCTTCAAACATAAAGATATAAATTAAAATTTTTTTGTAAAGAATCAACCAGAAGTGGAACTTATTGGATATTTTAAACTTTTGTCAAAAATAAAAAACTGAAAAGTGGGGCGTGCAAAATTATTCGGCCCTTTTACTTTCAGTGCAGCAAACTCACTCCAGAAGTTCAGTGAGGATCTCCGAATGATCCAATGTTGTCCTAAATGACTGATGACGATAAATATAATCCACCTGTGTGTAATCAAGTCTCCGTATAAATGCACCTGCTCTGTGATAGTCTCAGGGTTCTGTTTAAAGTGCAGAGAGCATCATGAAGACCAAGGAACACCAGGCAGGTCCGTGATACTGTTTTGGAGAAGTTTAAAGCCGGATTTGGATACAAAAAGATCTCCCAAACTTTAAACACCCAAGGAGCACTGTGCAAGCGATCATATTGAAATGGAAGGAGTATCAGACCATTGCAAATCTACCAAGACCCGGCCGGCCCTCTAAACTTTCATCTCAAACAAGGAGAAGACTAATCAGAGATGCAGCCAAGAGGCCCATGATCACTCTGGATGAACTGCAGAGATCTACAGCTGAGGTGGAGAGTCTGTCCATAGGACAACAATCAGTCACACTGCACAAATCTGGCCTTTATGGAAGAGTGGTAAGAAGAAGCCACTTCTCAAGAATAATCCATTAACAAAGTCATGTTTAAAAGTTTGCCACAAACGGGGGGCCTGGGAGACACCAAACATGTGGAAGAAGGGGCCGCCTGGGAGACACCAAACATGCGGAAGAAGGGGCTCTGCTCAGATGAAACCAAAATCCAACTTTTTGGCCACAATGCAAAACGATATGTTTGACGTAAAAGCAACACAGCTCATCCCCCTGAACACACCATCCCCAATGTCACACATGGTGGGGGCAGCATCATGGTTTGGGCTTTTCTTCAGCAGGGACAGGTAAGATGGTTAAAATTGATGGGAAGATGGATGGAGCCAAATACAGGACCATTCTGGAAGAAAACCTGTTGGAGTCTGCAAATGACTGGGACGGAGATTTATCTTCCAACAAGACAATGATCCCAAACATAAAGCAAAATCTACAATGGAAGGTTCACAAATAAACGTATCCAGGTGTTAGAATGGCAAAGTCACAGTCCAGACCTGAATCCCATCGAGAATCTGTGGGAAGAGCTGAAAACTGCTGTTCACAAACGCTCTACATCCAACCTCACTGAGCTCCAGCTGTTCACAAACGCTCTCCATCCAACCTCACTGAGCTTCAGCTGTTCAGAAACGCTCTCTATCCAACCTCACTGAGCTCCAGCTGTTCACAAACGCTCTCCATCCAACCTCACTGAGCTACAGCTGTTCACACACGCTCTCCATCCAACCTCACTAGGCTCCAGCTGTTCACAAACGCTCTCCATCCAACCTCACGGAGATCTTCAAGCAATGTTCCAAACCTCTCCACAAACTCAATGAGCTCCAGCTGTGCCAAGAAAATGGCAGCGAAGTTCAGTCTCTCGATGTGCAAAACTGATAGAGACACCAGACTTGCAGCGAACGCAAAAGTCGCTACAATATAACTTAAGGGTTTTGCCACATGTAATGTACTGGGATCCTTCAAAAGGTATTATCACTTTCAATATATAGATTCAAATGCTTGAGAGAGCACAGCCTGCCTACCTACCTAGTCCTTAACTTTATTAGACACTGACAGAGCTGGCCGGGCTTGCGAGCTTCTTATCTGATGAGACTGAGCTGCAGAAGCTTTCAAGGCACCGGGTAGAAATATGTTGTCTTTTGTATACAGAATCCACTAGTTGTAGTGTGATTATCTGAGTAGATCCCTGCTTTATCTGATGACAGAGAACATGAAGGAGCTTTCAAGCTGCTGTGGAGAAAAGGTGTTGTCTTTTGTATACAGAATCCACAAGTTGTAGTTTGATTATTTGAGTGAGCATTTCACACGATCCCTTATGCATGGCTCTGTGCTCTGGCTGTCTGTCTCTATCTCAGCTCACTGTACATGGCAGATGGTGGGGGGGGGGCCTTTGTCAGAACTACTCTGTTAACCAAGTGGCATCCCACAATCGCACTATACAGCTACATGTAGGAAGGGGTTAAGAAGTGGTCCCCAACCTGTAGCTCTTCTGTCCTTGTATCATGATGATGATAGGAGTTGTGGTTTTGCAAAAGCTGGAGAGACACAGGTTGGTGAACACTGCCTTAACCTTTTAACAACCACTCACTGTCTCTTGACAGCGGGCCGAGCGTGTTCATGGCTACACCGTCATCAAAAGAGGGGTTTGTGGCTCCCAGCGTAGTAACTGCACTAGGAACGCAGCTGTACTTAACCTCTCTGTTCCTGGAGAGGTCTCTGTGAACGGCAGGAGGAAGTCTCCCTTCCCCGCCGAGGTGGATTGTCGTCGTATCAAGGTGCTAAATACATTGTTAAAAAAAGGCAAAAGCAGTAAGGAAACCATGTAATGGTGCATTCACACAGCTGATTTAAAGATGTATTACCATGCTATTTTACAAAGCCACAGGCAGCTTCATACTCACGCTTCCTGGTCAGGCTGTGGAGGTTCTATAGCAGACATGTCAGCCCTGCTATTCCTTGCTGATCCTGTTAGCGAGATATGAGTGTAAATTGTAGTGTACAAGGCTAAAGAACTCTAAAGGGTTAAAGCTTGTCAGTAAGTAATGTAAACAAGTTCCCATTTTCAAGATAAGAAACAGCAGGGAGTGAGGTCACTATTCCGACTAGAGCCTGTACGGGCATTGAGAGGTGGCAGGTGATTAGAAAAGCTTTTGTACAAAAGCAGGAGATAAGATCTGCTCTTAACTGAACAGAAGCAAAATCAGAAAAGCAACATATTTGGTAATAGTCTTTACCTTTGCCTGCATGTTAAGCTAATAAATGAAACAGGAATACCCTTAAAATCCTGATGCCAACGTGGATTTAGCGCTTAGTCGGCCTTCAAATCCAACTGTAATCCACTTCATATTGTTTCCAATGGAAAATTAGTGCCTCAGTGCACACAACACCGATTGTTCTAGATACTAGCACATCAATTCTCGAAGCAGAATCCTCATATAGTATACAGAGGCTGAAATCTGCCTGTAGATTTAGCATCAAATCCAAGTCTAAAATCCACACTGTATTGTGGATTTTACGCAACCTCTGAGTCAGCACTGGAGCTCAGCCATGGGAATGTAACCTAAAACTGAAGCGCTGGCCCACGTCTGCTCATTCACAATGCTGTTTCTGTCCAATGACATGTTGTCTCTAGTTCAGGTCTAACCAAGGGGAGTATCTGGATGTATGCACTGTGTTTGTGGGAGGATCTTCCATGCACTTTGGCTTTTTCCCATACTCCCAAAAAATACTACTAGGTTAATTCGGAATGTAGAATCAAGGGACTGAGGTAAATGGGGGCAGTCTCTCATACCTCCCAACTTTTAGAGATTGCAAAGAGAGACACATCAAGCCACGCCTCTAACCACACCCAAACACATGACATCACACTAAGACACGCCTCTAACCACACCGAAACACATGACATCAGACTAAGACACACTTTTAACCACGCCCTAACACATGACATCACACCAAGACGCCTCTAACCACGCCCATACACATGACATCACACCAAGACATGCCTCTAACCACAACCAAACACATAACATCACACCAAAAAACAACCGCCATCTAAACCACGACCCCCATTACACATGACATCACACCAAGACACGCCTCTAACCACACCCAAACACATGACATCACACCAAGACATGCCTCTAACCACCCCAAACACATGACATCACACCAAGACATGTCTGTATCCCCACCCTAACACATGCATGCCAATTTTTAGGGACACTTTTTCAGGATCGCTTTGTATCCAATGATGAAATATGAAGTTATTATGTAATACACAGCGAGGAAGCAATCAGATAGTTTTTTTAAAGCGAGATAATCAGTTTATTTACAAAAAATCTATTTCCCAAATGAAAAAGAGGGACATTCATAGAGCGAAGAGGGACAAGGGTGAAAAATAGGGACTATCCCTCCAAAATAGGGACACTTGGGAGATATGGTCTCTCTATGGAATATGTTAGTGCTACATAAATAAAATACATTCGTTATCGGCCTAGGCCCACCCACCATACAATAGGCATGAGCAGTAAGAAGCAAAAGAACCCGTTCCAGGAAATATTCTCAAGGCATGTTGTATGGTAAAACTATTTCCTACCATCCCATAGAGATTACAAGGATCTCAGGATACAGTATTTTCAACATACAATGGGCTTTTCTGGGATATTGTATGTTGAGTGTAGTTTTAATATGCAATTGCCCAGACACTGATCCAGCTGAATATCATGAACGTTTTACTTGTTAAAGCTCTATTAGTGCAGTGTATGCAGTGATTGGCGGTCTAGTAGCGCATCTCTACAGTACAGTGCGGTACTACATGTCCTGTACTGCTCTTACATGTATTAGTGAGGTGCATGCAGTGATTGGCGGTCTAGTAGCGCCTCTCTACAGTACAGTGCGGTACTACAAGTCCTGTACTGCTCTTACATGTATTAGTGAGGTGCATGCAGTGATTGGCGGTCTAGTAGCGCCTCTCTACAGTACAGTGCGGTACTACATGTCCTGTACTGCTCTTACATGTGCCAAGGTGAGCAACTACTTTGGGCACCAGGTGGAGGCCCCATTTTCTTTTTTTCTGGTACATTGTGTATAAAGTACATGACACAAAAAAGCTCCTGTCCTCAACAAAGAAATAGATTTCCAGCCTCCAGCAGTTCTTTCTGATCCTAATTTTTTTTTTTTTTATTAAAATTTGTAAAAGCCAAGTTATTGAAGAAAAGTTTTAAAGGGGTTGTCTAACTAAATTGATTACTCTTACCTCAGTCCTGGGGTATTGGTTTAATTTTGCATTCAGGGGCGTGTTTACTGGCTTCTACTAGGCTGCAATAGAAGCCCGGTCTGTAGCTATAGCAACCAGTGCTGGCAGCCTATCAGGATAGCTCAAACAGGTCTGTAGCTGTAGTGACCTGAGGAGCTGATGCAGCCCATACAAGAGTGGATATCTAGGAATAGGTAGGACACTGTTAATGGACACATATTGCAAAATGACTTGTTTCTGCAAGATCTTTAACATAAAAAGCAGCAATCCTTGTAGTGAGACAACCCCTTTAAGGTCATGTACCAATACTGAACAACAAATTTGAGGGAAAAGTGTTGTTTCTTTCCAAATTTTTGATGAAACTTATACAGTTTTAATGCGGAACACAAATATGTTTGCCAAAAAGAAACAAGAAATTGTAGATTCCGCACTTTGACACTCAGAGCAGTAGACATATATACAATATCAGAAGTAAACACAGATGGATTAAAATGTTTGTAACTTTCACTCATTGATTAATTCACGAATAAGATTCTAACAATAGTCATCCATCCCGCATTGAAGAACTATTGACGCCTTTCACTGAGTCCAAGTGAGAATGAAGCAAATATATTTTTAATGACGTCCATTGCCTTGAATACCATGAACATGTTTTCCACAAGTTGGACATAGTTCGGTGCCGTGCTGTGTCCAAGAAATTTAGAAAATGTATCTTGTAAGACTCTCCATGCAACGTGTTCAGTGCCTTGTACTGTAGAAGAGCATCAAACTGACTCTTTCATTATCTGTCTGATCTGTGGACCAGCAAAAATAATCTTTGCATCACTTATATGTGGAAACATACATTGCAAGAGCTCTTTTTCTTGTTTTGTGGCTTAAGTTTCTTCATGAGTCCAAGCTTGGTGTTTAGAGGAGGAAGGAATACTTTTGATGGATCTGTCATAGGATTATATTTAAAATTCTCCCGTCCAACAACTAGCATTGCACCTAGTTGCCCTCATGTTAAAGCAATACAAATGTCATTTTACACTATTTTTTATGTGATAGGAAAAATCCAAATTGATTTTTGTAATCAATATCGAAACTAGATCACTCAAATTCACAAACAAAACCCTTGTAAAACATTCTCTGTTGTGATCTTCATATATTGTGCTCATTTTACTTTAGAAATAAAATGCAAGGTTATGCAAATGGGAAGGGGAAACCCGCTTCATAATGACTTGTTAATCAAAAAAAATTGGTAAAACCAAGAGAAAAAAATGACGTGGGAATCCTAGCGGGCAGTAAACTTAATTGTAGCAGCCAGTGTCAGGCAGCAGCTGCCAAGGCAAAAGGATCATGGGGTGTATTAAAAGGAGCATAGATGCACATGAGGGAGAAAAAACATCATTCTCCCATTATACAGTCACTGGTTAGACCACACATGGAATATTGTGTACAGTTGTGGGCACCAGTTCATAGGAAAGACATTGTAGAGCTTGAGCAGGTTCAAAGGTGGGCAACAAAAATAATAAAAGGACTGGGTGGACTACAATACCCAGAAAGATTAAGATTAGGGCTATTTATTTTAGGGCATTTGGATCATCTTATAAATATGTATAACTAGATCAAGGGTCAATACAGAGATCTTTTCCATGATCTATTTATGCCCAGGACTGTATCTAGAACAAAGTAGACATCCTCTACGTCCTGAGGAAAGAAGTTTTCTACATAAACAAAGAGAGGGATTCTTTACTGTAAGAGCAGTGAGACTGTGGAACTCTCTGCCAGAGGAAATTGTCATGGTGAATTCACTAAGAGATGTTCACACGGCGTTTTGATTACTTTTTTCGGATTAAAAAAAACGTATTAAAAAGCGATGCATAAAACGCATCCAGCCTACACCCAAAGTGTGTTGCGTGTTTGGATGCATTTTTGCTGCAGCACAAATGCACCCTATAGTTTTAAACAGGGCGTCTGCTGCGTCAAACGGATCAAGAATTGACATGTCAATTCTTTGAACGCCTCACAGACGCCTGTAAAACACGTATCAGCGATCAGTTGTCTGAAAGCCAATGCGTGTTTTATATTGAAAGCAATGTAAAAAACATTACATATTGTTAGATGAGTGTTTGAGTTCAAAACACAGATCCAAACATGCATCTAAAAGACGCCGTGTGAATATCCCCTAACAGAGATCAAAAAGGGTCTGGGTGCATTTCTAGAGAGTAATAATATAACAAATTCTAGAGGCCAGGATTCACACAGAAGGGGCATTGATCCAGGGATATATTCTGATTATCAGATTGGAGTCTGGAAGGAATTTTTTCCCTAAAATGAGGAAAATTTACTTCTACCTCATGGTGTTTACTGCCTTTCTCTGGACCAACACTTTTACATTGCACAGTAGACTGAACTTAATGAACGTCTGTTTTTTTTGTTTTAGCCTTACACACTATGTAACTAGGTCACACTTGTTCCTCAATAAACAGGGAATCTGTATTATTTTCAGAATAAACCAGTGATGGAAACAAGACACCAGAGGAAAAAACACAGAAGTGTAGTTACGGTATTACCCAATGCTTGTCTGCCACCAGGTGCACCTATTCCTTACATACAAGATTCCTGCCGGCTGTTCATGTTGATCACCCGTAACACCTGGATGATGAATGTTACAGTGAGAAAGCCTTTCTTAACCCCTTTGTGATTGCCTTTTACAACTTGATTTCGCCTTGCACTGACTCTTAATAGAATTGATGGTTAATCTAAAAGTGAGGTGCCCAGTTTGAGAAATAACACTGCTGTGTGCAAAGTGCTGTTCTCCATGCTTTTTCTCCACTGACTGAAAGATTAATTGGAAGAGTACCCATGGCATTGCTGGGGCCAAAAGAATTTTCAATTTTTGCAAACAGGATTTTCATTTTTCATGCTCACCTTTTGAGAGCCTATATCTTTAATTTTTAGAGTTGTACTCATTTAAAAAAAAAAACGTAAGGGAAAAAAATATATATAATATGTATATATATATATATATATATAATAATATATATACTATAAAATATATTATACATATATATATTACACAACCCCCTTCCCCCCTTATTTTATTAAATAGTAACATTGAAAAGTACAGGTCATTTGAATATATATATACGTCCCCACTTACATTTTCCGACTTACATACGTCCCCTAGTTAAAAAAGGGAGACTTTGGGGGCTGGCTGACTTTCAACACTGAGTCACCCCCCATATAACCAAGTCCCAGCATGCCACAGCTACAATGAATATGAAACGTTAGGTGAAATTTTCAAAAAAAGAGCACAGACAAAAAAACAAATGAAAAAAATGTTCCCGCACTTTCCAAAACAAAAAAAAAATATTTTCTTGGATGTATGCCGAATGGCTTGGGTCTCGGGAATGACAGCGGAAAACCCCCTCCCACGAGGGGGCCGGCCGGGTAGCAGTCAATGGGCATAAAGGGGACGGTGTGGAGGAAGGTTCCCCCTTTTTTCCGAAAACACGCCCGCAAAGTCTTGGATTTGTAGGGGCCCCGGGCAACTATTCCGGGGGGATCGATGGAGAAGTGGGGGGGCCCGGGGCGAGGTGAAACCCAGACAAGGAGTGACAGCCCCGGGGCCCCAAACGGTTACTCGCAACGTGTTATCACCGTTTACAGAGGAGAGGGCCCAGGGGTTCTGAAGACAGTCGGGGGAGACAAAGCTTCTTACCAAGCGTGCCAAAAAATTCCCGGGGACCCGGAACCCCATAAGAGGGGTACTTGAATTTGCACCCCGGGAACCAGTCCAACCCGTAAGCATAGTCAGGCGAGGAGGGAACTATTCACCCCCAGGGAGCCTTCCTATGTGGCCTAGGTGCCGGTTTTGGGAAAAATTGGGCGTTTCGAAGATAGTCCCTCCGGACTGGCGCAAAAATAAAAAGGTTCTTCTCCCGTCGCCGCGACGTTCCTGCTGGGACAGATACTTACCCAGCTGCGGCCCCCCAAGCAATTTGTGGGTGGCTGGGGGAATCGCTGGAACACCGGAGCCAAGCGGCAGCCGTTTTTGGAAGGGCCACTTTTGACGGAGTTCCCCTGTCTTTCACGAAAGCAAAGTCGATGGGGGGCCAAGGGGAAACTTCACCCAGGAAGGGGGCAAATCCCCGACCCGCAAATCCTTTATCGAGGAGAAACCCCCCTTTTGAATGTCCAAGGGCCGCCTCGTTCCAAAAGCTTTCCCAGTAGTGGGGGAAAACTGCCCCGCGTATCCCCGACAGAGGGCGCCCTGACGCAGGTTCAAAAGACCGTCTCGGCGTTGAGGCACCGCTGGTTACTCAAAAAACTTGCAGAACTTGCTGAAAAGCGGGAATTTTACTCACTGGATTGCTTCTGTCCCAAAGTGGGGTAGCCCAGGCCGGGCTTTCCCTGAAAGAAGGTACCACAAAAAGGCCACCTTGGAGCGTTCCTGGGAACTGTTGTCATAATTCCAGTCATGGAGCATTGGTAAGAAATCCCCTGCACGATTTAGGGTCCCCCCTCAAATTTCGCAGGTACGATACCCGGATTTTGGGGCCGACGGTCGCCCGGCAGGCGAAGACAAGTCGTGGGGGAAAACTGTTTGGGGGGTGGCGGGCGGAGAGGGTTTTCTGCACCATTTTCGGACAGCGTCAGCTGTGAGCTTGTTTCGACATTGCAGTCTGCGGGCCCCGATGGTGGACGGTCGGCACACTAGGCAACGGCACCTTGGGGGGTCCTGGCCGATTCCACTTAACGGGCCTGGTAGTGGATCCCTGGGCCGCACAACGATGGTAAAACTTACCAGGGAGCGGGGGTTTAAGGGGTCCCCTTTTCCCCCAGAGCCCGCCGAAAGCGGGGTGGCTTGCTTTCGGGGGATTCCACCAGGTTTGCTACCCCCGGGTGCGCTGCTTGCGGCGGGAGCCAGGTGCAACGCGGACCAAATCGACAGGCAAAAACTCTAGTTGAGACGGGGTAAGGGCGGCAGGCGGCAAAGGTTCGTGGTCGGGAAACGTAAGCCCCAAGGGATGGTACACGGGAAAAGGGGAAAACCGAACGTAACAAAAGGTTCCTGCACAGGGAAAAGGACTAAGAATCGGCAAGGGCAGGAAGAGGTGGAGCGTTAATAGGGGTCAGCGCAGGTGCTTTCCAAATTTTTGGCCGCTGGCCCTTTAAAAATTTAAGAACCCCGGGGATGGCGCGGCACCCCCGTGAAAAAAACGGACCGCGTTAGGGAGGAAGTGCGCCGCGGGGGCGGGTGCCTCACGGGTCGCGGCGCCACCCGCACCAGGCGGGAAAGAGGAAAAGGGAACGAGTGCCCCCGCACCCGGACCACGGGCTGCGGGGCCCCTCGTAACAGTACCCCCCCTTTTTGGGCTCCCCCTTCTTTTTTCCGAAGAAAACTCTGGAGTATTTTCGGGGCCATGATGTTATCCCCCGGCTCCCCAAAACTTTCCTCGGACCGAACCCCTTTCCCAAACAAAAAGAAAATAAGTTTCCCCTTGGTTTCTTCATAGCCAGAATCTCCTTACAGCAAAAACGCCCGAGGGATTGGCCACCGGGGCAGGGGAGAACCCCCCCGAACCTATCTATTCAAAATATGGCTTAGCAGGGGAAAAGGGAAAGGAGGAGGGGCGCCCAACGGATCGCGTGCCACCTGCACCAGGGGCAGGCCACCCGACGGGAAGAGTGGTCCGCACCACGGGGTGCGTCGCCCCCGAAATGTCCCTTAACAGGCCTCCTTTCCTAGTATCCCTTTTTTGGGCTGCATCAGCTCCTTAGGTCGCTTGGCTCAGACCTGTTGATCTCTCCGATAGGCTGCCGCGCTGGTTGTATAACAGACTCGGGTTTTACGCGCCTATAGAAACCAGTAATCACGCCCCTAATTAAAATGAAACCCAAAAAACAGGACGAAACAATCAGTAACAAACCCCTTTTAAATTTTTCCAATGTATTGTAGTGGGTACCAAATTTATATACTGTAGCTTTATGTTCAAAAAAATTTTTAAATTTTCCCCTTGAGGCACTGTACCATTCTCGTCAGGTCAAACAGTAGGTTTTTTTGAAAAGCATTTTTGGGGGAACATACAATATTTTGACATTTTTTGTTCCATATTTTATTTGGGGGGGGCCGGCCAAAAACAGGGATTTTAGGGGTCCTCCCGTTTCCCGACCTTTACTTGATCTTGGCTTTTTTTTGATTTCTCTTCAGTCTTGGCTTTGGGTTTTTTCGCCTATGTGCTTATTTTGGAACTTTGATAATTTCAAGCGCTTCTCATGGCATTTTTAATTTTTGCATTCTGTGGAAGAATTTTTTTTTTTTGCTGTTTTTTTTAAATGTTACAAAAAAAAATGAAAATTTTATTTACTCGGGGACAAAAAATTTATGATTCATTTTGACTAAATTTTTGGCAGTGCAGGGGGGCCCCATATTAAATCGGAACATGAAAATTTTTTAATCCTATAAAGAAATCCTACAAAAAGGGTCCCATGGGTGATGTCTAAGGCTATTCCCTTGCCAAATTAAAAGGTGCCTCCACTTCAAGTATAGTCAACATAATTATACAAAGAACACGCCAATTAAACCAATTTTTTTAATAGCTAAGGCCAAATGTTT